>JAQFJB010000008.1:13828717-13844950 GCA_029874875.1 Naso minor
GCGAGATGAGTAGACGCCATTACTGAGCTCCTGTTTACTCCTTTTCTTTTTGATTCTCAACTCAGCTAACAGTGAGTGAAGTGAGACCGCTTTCGTCATGTATGATGTTAACGTGGTGTTTGCTCAATTAAATAGCAAGAGTCGTGAAGTCCCAAGTTAACTTTTGTGGACGTTCCTTTTTTTCACCCACACACCACCACTCACGACACGAACTGTTACAGGTTTTTTGGGTTTGAAATATCAATAATATTGAATTAGGAAATATACAGACATTAGACAGCAGAATAAATAGAAAACAAGTCATTCACATTTTCATGTTTTTGTTTATTTTTTTATTTATTTAAAAAAAATCCACACGTTTGGAAGTGTTCAATTCTAGTTCATTTAAAAAAACAGTCGTTCAAACAAGTACACAATAGACACAGGCTTTGGCCGGGAAATTAGACTCAACTGGTTACTAAAAAGAAATCAGACACCCCAGCCCTTTAAAATGGAATTCAGCAGTTTCTGTTGATTTTCTCTATTGAAGCTGTGATTCTATGCATGTATCTGAAAAAAAAACAATCAAAATAATAAAATGTGCACCAACTTAAGAGCATGTCCTAAGTCTGTTTTGGCATGTTAATGCCTTCCTTAGGGGGTCTGAGAGAACCACCCTTTGCGTGACGAAGAGGTGGCGTCGCAGGTATATCCGTACTCGCAGCAGTGCTTACCATCGGAACAACACTGGCCCTGAACAAGAACAAGTCTTGGTATTAGAAAAAATACAGTATAACAAGTAAATTATTGCAGTAAAGATGAAACTCAGGTTTATTTCTGCATTTTTATGGTCAGAACAATAAAAGTCAAACCTATGTCAGCTGCATCAGCTTGTGGGGTTTATGATTTGAACAGTCACATTTTCAAATTACGATGATCTTGTTTTGTGTATTAAGCCCTCTGTATTCCTCTTAGTCTAAACATCTTTTTAAAAAAAGCTAATTGTTTTTCTTTAGATCACGACATCATTATTATTTTTTAATGACTATGATATTTGATGCACAATTATTACCAGTTAGTTTTGACAGCAGCTCCACTGGCCCTCAGGTCCTTTGCAGCAAGATTTTCCTTTTGAGCAGGAAAACTTGGAATCACATTGAATGACTTCAGTCTGTTGGTTACTGCCACTGTCTTCTGCAAGAGCAGGCATTGATTTCTGCAAAAGGCAAACACAAACTGACCATTATCACCTGGCTGTTATCTTTTTATTCTCATATATTCATATAAATATATTAGGCAGCCAGGCCTCTATGTTCTTTTTAAAAATAGACCTTCAACACCTGTAAAAACCTTGCTTAAGTGTTTCTCTACAACATAAATTTAATAAAAGTAAAATCTTTTACTCGTGGTCATGTAGTCATTATATCCATGTTCATAGAAAAAAGTGATCTCAAAACTTAAATGTAGGAAAAAACTTCCTGTGTAATACAGCATGTTACTTAAATTTAAAAAATAATATTTTACTAAGGCTTTAAGCACTCCAAAATGCAGATAACTTGCTTTAAAGGGAATTTTTTTTAACAGTTCTCTCAAATGAGTCACATGGTGCTAAATCCTGATTGTTGGACAGAAGGAGGTGACATCACTTTTTGAAGTGATCCTACCCGCCCACTTCAAATTAGGGGGAAAGGAAGAACAGAAACTCAAAATGCAGAAATTTTCATGTCCAACGACCAAAAATGGTCTGACTTCATCAAAACAAACCTCTTGCAAGCTGCTTTCCTCCTCTGAAGCTGAAATGACAGTGGCAGGGACCGACGACAGAGATAGTTCTGAGGCGAAAGGTGTTTTCAGGCCTCGCCTTAGACAGTATCTAGAAGTGATGTCACAGAATTGGCCAAATGGACAACAGTGTAAGCCATCCCGACAACACGAGCCCTACAAGGAACACAAAAATCAATACAGAGGACCACCGATATTCCTCAAGATAGAAAGACTGAAATTGGACTTACAAGCCCTGAGTTAATGTCAATAGTAAGTAAAAGAAATTTCAGTACAGTCATGTCTTTTAATAAGCGAGGGTGTCTAGGTCAACTTACGAGAAAGTGCAGGCAACAGGACCAGCCACCTGTTGGTTTTCTGCAGCAGGTTTGGCCACTAGAACAGTAAGTATTGCTGGCACAAAAGACAAGTCTACTCTCCTGCTGGTCTTGGCTCTGGTTGTTTTCAAGCTCCTGAGGGAAAACTTGAGGCACACCGGGGCTGTTTGGTGTCTCTGAATCCTCCTCCTTCACCATGGGTGTGTCCACCAATGACTGTGTTTGCTGACAGGATGCCAGCCCCCACACAAACACTCCCACTATCAGCCATGCAGCCACTTTCAACATCTGCGAAAGAGAGTACCCATATGAATTCAATATATTATATATTATACTGTATATATGTTATGTGCTGTCAGAAAACAACGTAAAAATTCACAACTTTTCAGGTCCTAGAGTTTGACGATGTGAAACTTACCGTCATTTTGTTTTTGTTGCTGCAACTTTCACTCTATCTCAGCTTGTACAGAGACTTCTTTTCACTTCAAACAGCCTCACTGAACTGGAATAATAATAATAAGAGATGACTGTTTATAAAGGAGTAGACTGACAGTTAATTTGAGAAGGAGTTTAATAAGATTTATTTATAAAATTTTACTTACTTTCTGCAGGTGAAGCAATTCAACCGCTTGCTGTTGTGCGTCTCACGCTGACTCTGAACGCTACCGTATATATGCTGCTCATACAGCAGGTTAGACCCTCCCACTGAACAAAATCTGGAGATAAAACTGTAAATCACGTCCCCGTGTCCTGTGACAGTTTCTGGAACTGGTTCAAACTCATGCAAGTAACGCACGAGGACGTTTTTGGGTAATCATTATTTAATGCAGCAAATAAACATCACACACACGTTCACTTTGATGAACAAAAATGGAAGGCTTACAGTCTCACATGAATCATTGCCACTTTACACTATCAAGTTTTTATAAGTGACATTATTTCAGTTTTCAGTTTTTCTTGTAAGGTACTGTTGGTTTTTTTTAACTTTTTTAAAAAATGATAATCAGCAGTAGTAGTGCACTGTTACGTCAGAAAAGCTGGAACTAATATTCCTCAAGAATAAGAGTGAAAGTTGAGCTGCAAGCTTTAAGTTAAAGTCAATAAAGTTAAAATCAATTGAAGAAATTTCATAACAGTCGCGTTAACATTCAACAGTATCAGGTAACAGCAACAGTATCAGCTTTTGGGTGTGTGCTGCAGGAAGTGCCATCTGGACAGGAGTAGCTGTTGCCACAATGCACAACTGCATTCAACAGTCTGAACATGTTTGTACAGAGCCCTTAAAGGGACATTAGGTAAAACAACAACAAATAAATATATCTTGTGCTCACAAGAGAGTATCTTGTGAGCATGAGGCACTGTCACGTGAGCACTAGATAATTTCTGATTGTAGAAACGACAGCACAAGTTGTGCTAGGTTTTAACCTGGGACTTCTTTATAAAGACATCACTGCTTTGCTTGCAAGGGGACACCATCTTCTATATGCCGTCTCCGAACGGCATGTAAAACCTATCTTGAAGTCTTGCAATCTGTTTTAGCGCAAGAGATTCACCACACCCGTCTGGATTGGGTAATTAATTTCATTAATGAAAAATGACAAAAATAGGGCCAATTCCATGGGTACAGGGAGATGCATAGAAAATGCAAGAATGGATGACATCAGAGAAGAAGACGTTTGCTCAAATTTATAAGAACTAGGCCCAAGAGGTGTTGAATTCAGGGGAAGCAGGAAGCTGCATCGCCAAAGCTATTTTGTAAAAGTTAAAGGTCAAGTGTATTTATATAGCACATGTAAAAACAACCGAGATTGCCAAAGTTCTGTACAAGGGTCCAATTACATTTGGGACTTGGTTTCCTATGACAAATTGGAGACATTTGGTATCTGTATCAACAGCTGCTTTGACGGGTCTTCCATGGTTAAAGTACAGTATACCTAACCTGTGCTGTCATATGGACACACAAACACAAGCCCAGTTGCAGTGGATGGTATCGCCAGACGTAAGTACAGCAATCAGAAATTATTGGTGCTCACGTGATAGTGCCACATGCTCACAAGTCATTACTTGTGCACCTGATTTTTTTTGTGTGCACGTTATAGTGTCTCGTGCACACGTGAGCACGAGATCATTTCTGATTGCTGAACTGATATCTGCCCATGTCCCTTAAGGGGCTCCGTATGACTCAGGTGTTTATTGCTTTACTGCTAACCTCAAAGTCTAAGGACATAATGATAAATAACTACATCAAATGTTTTTAATCGAAGGGTGGTGGGGGTGACACGAAGGACAAACCAAGAGTTTTTATTCTTGAGACAAAACAGCAAAATTCCAATATCACTTTCCCATGTATTTGCCTCTTCTCTATGTCATATGCAAGATTTATGTCTCAGCTCTTATTATTCACCGGTGTGTGAACCTGTTTGTTTGTTGTTTGTTTGTGTTTTCTTTAAGTTTTTTTCTTCTTTTCTATGTTAAGAGATATGTTCTAAACCTGTTGTTATTGTACTATTGTTGTTGAGGACCATCTTGAAATAAGATGGGTTCATCTCAAGCAGTTATTCCTAATAATAGAAGACTTTGAAAATGATGATGAGGAGGAAGATGAAGAATGCTTGACGAAAACACAACGAAAGCAGGGTTTATTACACTTGAGGTTATTTGCCTGTTTGGAAATCGGAAATCACTGCAGTAAGCGGATTCAATAAGAGACCATCTCAGTGAACATGCACAGAGAGAAAGAAAGAGAGAGAGAGAGAGAGAGAGAGTGTGTGTGTGTGTGTGTGTCTGTCTGTCTGTCTGTCTGTTGCATTATCAGAAAATTGCCACTTTGTTACCAGTAACATATGTTGAAGTTCTATGTCTTTCAATCTCTACAGTGACATTTCCACACATCCTTTAGGGTTGACTGAATACATACCAGTTGGTAGAGCCAAACATCAAACTAAAGATTGAAAAATCAACTCTGAGCTCTCATCTCCACGATTACCAGCTCCAGATCAGAGCAAAATCTGGTGTTTATTTGTGCAGAAGTTCCAGCTCTGCCTTCACATCTCCTCAGCACTAAGCAGTAGGGATGTACAGGTATTGTCAGTTTTGCAATATCTGCATAATAAAAGTGTCTCGATATTATCACAGACATGTGACGGTATCAAGTCTGAGGTATTCCAGGCAAAATAAATGTCGTTTTGTTTCAGCCACAGTGGAGCAGAGCGGAGAGAACTGGGAACTACAGAGACCATCAACCATTGCAGCTCTTTCCTCATCACGTGCCGAGGAAAGAAATCAATCCAAGAGAGCAGCAAGGAAGAATCACACACTTTGAACACGACAGTAGCAGGCTTCAGTGAAGGGGTTCGCATGTACAAACTGTTCTTTCAGACGACTCGAGTTAAACTTTGGTGTGTTAAAGAAATAACGGAATGAGCCGACCAGAGTTTACTTTCACTTCTCTCGGTGGCAGTGCACTGGTGTGGAAAGAGAGGGAAAAAAAAGCTCAGTGAAGCCAACTGAACTGTGGACACCTTTGTGAAAAACTCATCAGGTCACGGCGGAAGAAACCAAACTACAACAAAGAATGATACTGATTTATATTTTGGAATGGCCAAAAATGACTCTGTCAGTCAAAGCTGA
Source organism: Naso minor (assembly GCA_029874875.1). Taxonomy (NCBI): domain Eukaryota; kingdom Metazoa; phylum Chordata; class Actinopteri; order Acanthuriformes; family Acanthuridae; genus Naso; species Naso minor. The sequence continues at coordinate 13,834,426 of JAQFJB010000008.1, forward strand.
CAGTTAACTTCAGAGCCTAAAGAGAAGAGCACAGAGTATGAGATGGATCATTTGTAAACTTTTATTCGGTCATCTTCTTTGCCCATTCAAGGCAATTCATTTGATAATTTTTACACATGCTTATACAGAAACATCTAAAAAATATATGAAGAAAACAGATGATGCCCTTTAAAGGCCAAAATTTTAGACACACCATGATTAAAACATATTTTGTTCATTTTGTCCTTAAAGTCAGCCAGGGCTCGAGAGTCTTTCTTCTTCTGCAGCTGCTCCTTCAACTTCTCCCTAACCCCCTAACCCTAACCTACAGCCCCCTTATCTCACCCCATCATTAGCTGCTATTTTTTAGCATGTAGTGTGTAAGCTGATAATCGACTCAACAGGAATTTATAGGAAAAAGACAACACGAGTCAATGGCCCTAATCTTTTCCAGCATTTGTTTCTTAAATCAAAATTTTCGTTTTTCAGACTGTTTTATTCAAATTTAAAGCAACACTATGTATCTCTGACCGTGGCTTCAAGAATCTAAACTTAACGATGCACATTCATACGTCACATAAAACAGCAACTTTTGCTGTCACCAGCAACGACCCGGTGCTGTAGCTGCTGCTTCAGTCGTCAGGCCGCCTACATGCTGCTTTCGGGAACCTCCGTGAACCACAGAGTTGAGGCAGAGCAGTCGTAGGACATCAGAGGGAAAACCAGAGGACATTTTCTCCATACAATATGACCTGGTTTTACTAAAATTGCTGTTTTATGTGATGTATGAACGTGCATCGTTAAGTTTCATTTCTCGAAGCCACGGTTCGTGGTCAAAGTTACGAAGTGTTGCTTTAAACAGAAATTACTGAAGCCCCTTAACTAACATTATGGCACAAGCCTGGTATTTTATGCCCCCTTTACTTTTTTTATATGCCACTAACACAGCAGGGCATTTTCATACCTGCAGTGTAGTGCAGTGAAAGTGAATAAAATCTGCCCCCTTGTGGCTATGACTGGACATCATTCCATTTAAGACATCAAAATTTGATCAGATACAAAATTAAACAAGTTTTAGGTACCCACTTAAAATAAGTAGTGGTGGGAGATCAGATGGTGGGGGTTACAGTTAAATCTGAGCACTCTATAACTGGTGCACCGCGCTGAAGCAACCCCAACTTCACAAACTGTTATCAGACTCCAGAGAAACTTCCTATCTGCTCTCATCTCCATTTAAAGCACTGTAGTGAAAGCACCCTGTCCCAGTGATCAAAGTTGATATCGATTACTGACTCAGATCCATTTGGTTAAAACACTATAAAAAGGCTGTCACACTTTTGCTGCAGTGACATTAAATATGAAGTAGCCAGTGTCACTCAAATTCTCCATTTAGACAGGATAAGTACCAAGAGGTGTTTTTACACTAATGAGGGCAAGTGTTAGTTAAACAAAAAAACTCACTGATGTTAAACAATTTGAAATAATTTCAGTTCATGATATGCAAACCAGACACTAATGCAGGTCAAAACAGACTTATGCACACAACTGTAAGTGCACAAATCTCCCAGCAGGCAGCAGTGCAGGGTTAATTTGCACACCACATTGGAGGTAAAGCCCAAGTCAATAAACTGTGCGCAAGTTTAACTTTCACACCGATAGTTTCTTTGTCCATCATAAAGTACAAGCTGGTTCTGACTGTCCGTAAGGAGAATTATGAACGTAAAATGTTTCTGATCCTCTCAGCACCAGCTCCCTAACAGCTACATCTGGCTGTGACATTAAAAAAATATGGATGCAACATAATGATCAGAATTTAACAAGAAAATGCAGCTATGGTAAAGACCTCTGACCATTTTGTAACAAAGGATCAAATATTTATACTTGGGTTAGACACTAAAGTTATCTGCCCCCTAAGGCCTTTACGCAGCAGATAAGTTTTTTTCATGCAATTAGCTCACACATCAATATTTTTGAACTGCTGATTTGGCATGAATATTTTCACACACAATGTGAATGTCACATGGCAAATAATCAACCTCATTATTTGTTGAATCCAGGTCAGTTTTCCCGAGCTTTCACTCTGTGAACAAAGGCATCAACCAATCACAGTGGTTATGTGGAATGAACGTCACGTCCCACTGTAGAGCAGAAGTTTACATCATCAGCGCCATTTTGAAAGGAATATCAGGAGCTAGAGAATAATAAATAATAAATAAAAAAGAATGTTCGGAAAAACGGATAACAGCCTTGGTTAGCTGACAAATACTGTTTTTTTGTGATTACTAATGTTACATTGTCCTTGTGGTCCAGACTAGCTGTTCAGTGGTCCGTAAGCGGTCCACCCGTGGTCCGGACTAGATGCACAGTAATTGTGTTTTGTAAACCAACTATAAGCTCTGCAAAAGAAAACAAATTAAAATGTAAAAATATCAAACTTCTCAGGAGAATTCACATGTTGCTGTGTTGTGACAGCCAATCAGTGTTGACATTCTTCCAACACTTGGATGTTGAATCAGGCAGTCAAAATGGTGCTGTGTGAATATTTAGATCTGTACAACGCGACTCTATACACCAGGGCATTATGTTATAAATACAGACACAACTTTGTTAAGTTTTCCAACGTTGCTAGGACCTCAGCAACTGATTTATGCAGAAATGATGGTTATATTGGCCGTAGTTAATGACAGAAGAAATGGCAAGCCCCCCATCCTCCTGACGCTAACACTACTTGCTAACACAAGCATCCCAACTGCGGCAATGTGTAACTTAACAGACCACCTGATGATTTTATTAACCCAGACACCATGTCCGTAAGTTTACAACAACTGACAGTGCAGCATCATTATATCGGCCATAGCTGATGACAGAAAATTCCAAGTCCCCACTCCTCAGAACTGGCTAATATCAGTAGGCTAATTTGTTTTGTATTACAAGAGTACGTTGTGAAAGGGGAGGGAAGAAGGCGCTACATGTTTGCTGTGTTTAGTTTATCTGTATGTATTAAGGGGAGGAACGGAGTGGCAAATAGTGTGATTTAGCTGAGGAAAAAAAAAGTGTGTCTGAGCCTTGAACTACAAAAGACACAATGTGCACTGATGCGCAATGCAAACGGTGGTCCTTGTGGTCTGTCCGTATATTTATATCCATACATGTAATTGTATGAAATTCATTAGTCAGTCCACCGACGGTCAGTGGACTAACCACTGATTCGGGAACCAAGTCAGGGGCCTGTCCACTGATCATGGTCCCTTGCACAGATCACTTCTTCTTCAGTTTCTCTTGGATCTTGACTATAAGTTTCCACACAGCCAAGTGCTGCGTCCTTCTGCTTGCAGATTTTGTTCTCCCATTTGACTGTCACCTTTTTGTATTTGCTCACAGATGAGCTGCAGTCTCTCTGAGTTTTGCAACTCCGTATTTCGCTGTCAATGAAAGAAAAAAAAAGTTTATTTGCTTGCATTACAAGTTCTAACATGCGGCAAAAGCAGATTAGCATGCCATGCACTTCTGCCTCAACAGTCGTCTCAACATTTCCTCTTCCTTGTTTTTAATTTGAAGCAGCATTGAAGTCGGGTGTGTTTGGACCTTCTGATTGTGTTGATCCTGTTGACAGTGGGGTTCATCACTCAGGGGAGTTATGACAGAGGACTCATTGATCTCTAAGTGGAAGGGCAGAGCACTGTGTTGTACTGCACTGACAGACAGATATTCAGCTTTCAGTCTTTGCAGTCAAAACTTCTGCAGGGGTTCATTTGGTCCGAGGCTCTTCTGGGCTCAGGTCTGGCACATAAACCTTACCCCAATGACCTTTGAAGGTTGCTGAAACAGACAAGTCTCAATTTTTCATTTTTGAAAACATAAGCCCACATTTGTCATTACCTTCTTAATCTTTAGCTACAACCATTTTGATGCTAAAAATAATAATATCCCAATCACGTTCATTCCTACATAGACAAGTTTTTAAACAGGTTTGAACAGATTTGTGCTGTTGCAGTGACGCTGACTTTTATCCCCAAATTCTAATCAGTTCACCTTTAAGTGGAGGTTTGAACCAAATTTGAAGAATGAAATGAAAGGGTGGATGGACAGGCTAAAACAAAATGCCTGCAGCTAAAGCTGTTGTTGCCATGGAGACATGATAAGAGTCTTATTTTACAGTCAACAAAGCTGCATCATGCTGACACTGAATGAACCATTGTCTATGCGCAGCCATGTACTTCAATCTGAGAAATTAAACTGCTAGATTGTTGTGTAGGAGATTAATGCAGTGTTGGGTGCTAACTTTAGCGAGTCAGTGCGGTTTGTAACAGTTGTACTGTTCCTTTAACAACGTAAACGTTGTTAGGACGTCACTAGGTGACACCTTTGTTTTGGTCAGTTGAGAAGAAGACTGCGAGATGAGTAGACGCCATTACTGAGCTCCTGTTTACTCCTTTTCTTTTTGATTCTCAACTCAGCTAACAGTGAGTAAAGTGAGACCGCTTTCGTCATGTATGATGTTAACGTGGTGTTTGCTCAATAAAATAGCAAGAGTCGTGAAGTCCCAAGTTAACTTTTGTGGATGTCCCTTTTTTTCACTTGCACACCACCACTCACGACACGAACTGTTACAAGTGGCGCCCGAACATTTCTTTTTTCCCTTGGACCTTTTGCCGACAGACAGTACAACTATTTGAACCGGAGTGAGTTTTTTTCAAGTTTTATCCACCGTTTTGGACTGAAATGTTTTTAACCGCGTGTGGCGGCAACATCACAGACAACTGGTGGGTGTAGCGGCGGTGCTACAGCCAGACAGCGGGAGAGACACGGCTTCCTGTCTCTGCTTTCCGTCGTCCCCGGAGCTGTTGCAACGTGCTACGAAGTTTTCTGTCGGCGGCTGCTGCGGGATCTCTGCGGAGGCAGCGACGATTCCTTGTCGGTGGCCGGTGATTGGCTGACGTTGGGCTGCACATTGCGGCTCGCTGGATCTCCGGGAGATTCTCTTCTTGTCTGTCCTTTCCCTGCTGCCTGTCAGACAGCTGGTCACTCAACCCTACGGACTCTTCAGCCAATGCAACGGGTTTATACCCGTAAAGTACACGAACTGTGAAACATGTTGAAGGAGCTGGAAATAAAGAAGGAAGACGAGGAATAAAGTGAACTGTGATTAACACCATAACCGCAACTGTGTGAAAACTACTATACAGACTGTGAGAAGAGTGACGTGTCTGTGAAGAACTTTCTTCGTTTTAGTCATAACTATTCCTTGTAGTGTTCTCACTCATATTTGCAAGCGAAGTGTTATTTTGATGTTTAATGCTATTTTTCATTCTCTCTTTGCATTACCTACTGAATGTTTTCAGCTAATTTTTTTCTGGTCGGAGTGATTTAAAGGAGCGCGCTAGTTTACAAAAAAAAAAAGTTTGAATGCCTTTCTGTTAACATTTCTGATGTATGTTATTGTAAACCTTAAGTGCAGTAATTGCAGTAATTCATATGCTAAAAACTAACCGATATTTACCTACTGAAAACAAACAAACAAATACAAGCTATGGCAACTAATCCTGATTTAGAAGACTGTGACATTGATACTGACTTTATACCCCTCCCACCCCGAGCTGTCCTCAGTCAACCTGACGCTGAACTTGAGTCGAAAGTGGGGAGTTTGCGAGCCGAAGTGGAGAGGCTTCAGCTATGCCTGCATGACTCCCTTGACCTGCAAAGAAGTATCCTGCATTACTGGGACCTTAGCAGTAAGGTAGGCTTTAGCACTCCCCCTGCCAAGCCCAATAACCCTGTCCCAGTGTCCACATCAACACCCTATGCACCTCACCCTTCCAGTTGGAGATCTCAAGATCCCAACACAGTGACACCCGGTTACACGCCACCTACACCTGCTTCCCATTTTCAGCCAGATTCTCGTGAACTGAGCAATACAAGCAGAGTCCTCGCAGCTGCGCTGCCCCAAGCTAAACATGAGCCCCCTGTGTTCACTGGTGATGGTGTGATTCATCCAGAAGAGTGGTTACAGTCTGTAAATACCTATAGGTCCTCCCTTAACCTTTCAGATACTCAGGTTCTCAGAGAGCTCCCACGTTTCCTAGCTAAGGAACCAAAGAAGTGGTTCAGCGTCCTTGACACTCATGTTGTTTCATGGGCTGACTTTTGTGACTTGTTCAAGATGGTCTTCCTTCCTGCTGACAATCAGGAATGTGTAATGAGAGGTATCCTTGACCGCATCCAGAGGCCAGAGGAGCCCCTCCCCACTTTTGTTACCCATATGCTCAGCGAATTCAAAAAGCTGAGAAAACCCACCTTCAGACCAGGAACAAATAGACCTCATCTGTAAGCACGCTCTTGAAAAATACAGAATTGCTCTCTATGGCACACCCGTCAGATCAGTCATTGACTTAGTATTAAGAGCACATGAGCTTCACTCTGTCCTTGGCCCCAACACCCCACGGCCACCTCATGTGCAAATGAAAAGTAAACATGATAGAGAGACTTACTGCTTCAGGTGTTCCATGCCTGGTTTCACATCCCGTACCTGCCCCAACTGCTCTGCAGCCTCCCGGGAATCCCCACATTCCCCCGAGCCCACTGCTGAGCTACCACAAGCCCCACCCCCAAACAGTAGTTCAGACCCCCAAAGAACTGAAAATGACAATGCAGTGTCAGAAACACGGCTGTTTGGTAGGAGGCCAGGAAACTTCCAGGGGGGGAGGACATTTCGAAGAGGCGACCCTCCCCCCAGACACTAACTCTGCCTCCATCACCATCTTCCACCCAAACTAAACCGCCTGTGCTCGGTCATGTGGAAGATAAGATGTCAGAGTCTTTTTGGAATACCCCACTTAAAGCAAAAGTGAACTTTGAAGGGACAGCCCTCGATGCCACACTTGACACAGGTGCCTCAATCTCGGCTGTGAGAGCAGATATCCAAAGTGGAACCTCAGCCAAATCATGGTCAGGTCCCCCAATCCGGCTGGCAAATAATGCACCCTGTAATCCATTAGGGGTTACATGGCTATCCATTGGGTTTATGGGCAAGCGTTTCTATCAGAGGTTTGTTGTAATCCCCGACCTCTCCACTCCCATAGTTCTGGGAATGGACTTTATGAAACGTGCTTCACTCACGATACATGTACCCACCGGAACTGTACTTATGAGTGACGAACCAGCCTGCCTTGATGAGCCCGCTGATGATGGCCCAGATGCTTCTTACCTGGCAAATGGAAGCATGATGCTCCTTGACACTTCACCACCTTCTCTTTATGATAAGGCAGAGCAAGCAAACCTGCCAGGGCAGGAAAAAGCAAGGCTGTTAGAGCTACTTGAAAGTTACAGTGATCTGTTTGATGGTCACCTTGGCCACACCTCCCTCGCTGAACATGCCATTGCCACCGGAGATGCGAAACCTGTCAACCTGCCCCCCTACCGCACCTCTCCTGTCAAAAAACAGATCATTGAGGACCAAGTGCGAAAAATGCTCCGGGATGGCATCATCAAGCCAGCATCTGGTCCCTAGGCTGCCCCTGTGGTCATTGTAAACAGGCCCCCTCATGAACCACGGTTTTGTGTAGACTATCGGGGTCTCAATCAGCTGACTGTAAAAGACTCCTATCCTTTGCCAAGAGTGGATGAGTCGCTTGATTTCCTAGCAAGGGGGAAGTTTCTCACCACTCTTGACCTCGCACGGGGTTATTGGCAAGTGGCTGTCGCTGAGGAGTCCATGCAGAAAACTGCTTTCGTCACGCACTGTGGCCTGTTCCAGTTCAGAGTCCTCCCGTTCGGCCTTTGTAATACGCCGGCAACCTTTCAGAGGCTCATGAACTCAGTCCTCGCTGGCCTCATATACAAGTCCTGTGCAGTGTACCTTGACGACATAGTTGTAGCCTCACCCACCTTTGAACAACATCTGGCGGATCTGGAAGAGGTCTTAGCCAGGTTGAGATCAGCCGGCCTTTCCCTGAAACTGAGCAAATGTCAGTTCTGCCTCAGTGACTTGGCCTTTCTCGGCTACCATGTCACCCCATCCGGCGTACACCCAGACCCTGACAAAGTGAGGGCAGTGAGCGATTTTAAAGTGCCATCCATGGCGAAACACGTGCATCAGTTTCTTGGCCTGACAGGTTATTACCGTCGCTTTGTACAAGACTATGCCAAACACGCTGAGCCTCTCTTCGCACTTACCAAAAAAGATGTCTCATTCAGTTGGGACAGGAAATGCCAAGCCGCCATGGATCTCCTGAAAAGCGCCATAACATCAGCGCCAGTTCTGAGATTTCCTGATTTTTCACGTCCTTTCTTTGTCCATGCAGACGCATGTGATGCGGGCCTCGGAGCAGCACTACTGCAGAGAGATAATGACGGCAGAGATGTTGCAGTGGCATATGCTAGCCGTGCTCTGCATAAGGCTGAGAAACCGTTTTCAACTCCGGAGAAGGAGTGTTTGGCCATCATATGGGCGTTGGAGCACTTCAGGCCATATATAGAAGGCCTCCATGTGACTGTATTTACTGACCACAGCAGCCTGAAGTGGCTAATGTCTCATCCCAATCCTTCTGGCAGACTGGCCTGTTGGTCCCTCCGTCTCCAGGACTTTGACTTCAGTATAGTACACAAGCCTGGTGAACGAAACAAAGTGCATGACGCCCTGTCCCGAAACCCTCTCCCTGCATAAGACACCCCCATGGACCTCTTGCCTTCATATGCTGTGATAGGGGGCCCTGATCTCCGTGCACTGCCCCCAGTGATGCTGGCAGACCGCTCGCATGTGCGGTAGTTGCAGCTGGAGGATGGAGTCACTGGCGAATTGCTCCGTCACTTGGAGAATGGCCAACAAAATGATAGCCAAAACAGCCATGACCCCCCACACTATGCAGTGTTAGATGGTCTACTCTACTTTCATGACCCAAAAACTAAATGTGGTTTACACCCACTAAAGCAAATGAAACTGTATGCCCCTACTTCTATCTGCGGGTGTTTGCTCAGGTATTATCACGATCACCCCACAGCTGGTCACCTCGGCACTGCGAAAACACTAGCGTGCCTGCGCCTCAGGTTCTTTTGGCCGAACATGGCATCTGATGTAAAGAACTATGTAGTTTCTTGTGCTGTGTGTCAGACCACTAAACCAAGCCAAAGAAAGCCAGCTGGGCTTATGGTCCCTATTCACCCACAGAAGCCCTGGGAATATACTGGTGTTGACTATGTTGGCCCGCTGCCTCGCACACAAAACGGAAATGCTGATATCCTGGTCTTTGTGGACTACTTTTCAAAATGGGTTGAAGTGAGCGCAGTGAGAGAGGCAACTGCTCAGGTTGCAGCCAACAAGTTCATTAGTGATGTTTTTGCCCATCATGGTGCTCCTACTTACCTCATATCAGACAGGGGGACACCATTTGTGAGTGATCTTTTCGAACATGTTGTGTCAACACTTGGTACTGAACACAGACTCACTACAGCTTATCACCCACAGACAAACGCAACGTCAATCGCACTCTCAAGACAGCCATTCGTGCTTATGTGGGAGACAAACATACATCTTGGGACAGGTTCATCCCCCAAATCTGTTTCGCTTTGCGCACTGCAACCCACGAGAGCACGGGTCTTAGCCCCTCTATGATGTTGTATGGGCGTGAAATGGAAACCCCCCTTGACCTTGTCACCAAGCCCACGCGTGATGGAGTGGATGAGCCAGGAATCCCCTACCCTGAGTGCTTGAGAGCCTCACTTCAAGAAGCACATGATCATGCCCATGCAGTGCTTTCTGAGAGTCATGATCACCAGAAACGCTATTATGACCTACGACGGCGTCAAGTCTCCTATGATATTGGTGATCTCGTTAGAGTCAAGACTCACCCACGGTCGGACACTCTAACCAACTTCACAGCCAAGCTGGCTCCACTGTACACTGGCCCTTATCGCATTTCCCGGAGACTGTCTGATGTGAACTACAGCCTAACTAGAGTTGAGACTGGGGAAGAGGCTGGAGTTTTTCATGTTGCGAACCTGCAGCCGTTTCATACATGGGCCACGGCTTCGTCCACCAGGAGCAAGAGACAAGCCCCTCGCACTCTGACCCCTCTGACTTACCTGTGAATGACATTTTGCCTGCTGATGACCTTTTCACTGACTCTGATCCAGCGCTCCCTTCCCAAACCACTGCTCGGGAGTCTGATGAAGAGACTCATGACTTTGACAGGCCTGACTCACCTCTGTCCACTGACCCTGCTGGGCCCTACAGCCTGAGACCCAGACGGAACCCCAGAGTGACCTCTGGATGGACTGACAGTAGGTGGACTAATCCATATCATACTGACAGTCTTGACTTGAGGTGAATGTTTTGGTTGATGTTAATGTGTATTGATGAGTAATATGGGTTCTAAAAAGGTGGTTTAAGTTCTCTTTTCAGCCTACCGGAGTGGTAGTGTTATGCTGTGCACAGGTGCACACCCATATAAACGTTGTTTTTCATTGTATACTGTTACGGCATTGATTGGTATTCCACACTGTGTTCTGAAGAAAAAAACATAAAAGAGAATTATCATCGTTACATGGGACG
>JAQFJB010000008.1:14178034-14193193 GCA_029874875.1 Naso minor
TTACTTGATTACCAAATCAGTCACTGTGCTCTCCTAATAAAAATATTGAGCTGATACAGTAGATACTGAATATTTGGCCTGAATAATGAAAAGTGATGAATATGTGCACCTTGACCTCTCTTTGTGTGTTTCTTGTCTGTAACTTAAGGCCAAAATGGGCACTAGGGGGAAAAGAAAACTGGCATCAAGCAAAGGTAAAGGTACTTTATTGGTCACATATTGGTCACAATGAAATCTGGTCTCTGCCTTTAACCCTTACCTGAGTGAGAGAGCAGCTACAGCGCAGCACCTGGGGACCAACTCCAGATTCTGAGCCAGTACCAAGGGTACTGCCTGGAGATAGACCTAACATACACGTTTTGACAGAGGGGAAACCAAAGCATAAAAAGGCCCTGACCCAGCCCGGAATCAAACCCAGGACCTTCTTGCTATGCCACTACACTGTGCTGCCATAACTTGGTGATTTACATACTGTGGCTTCGATTAACTCACGAGGTTATGTGACAGATTTACCTTCTTATCAAGAAAACAGAGGATGAGGAGTGAATTTGACTTTGACAGATTTGTGCTTCACATTGCAACGGCAGTGAGAAACAAAACAAAATGCACAAAACAGACACTGTGCATAGATACAAAAAAGAAAAAAGAAATACTTATACACAAGAAGCTTTACACATTTTTACAGTTCTATAGTCTGTTGTCCAGTGATCTGCTTAAGCTATTTCAAAAATTGCTGAGGACTGTTCATTAACATTTAAATGTTTCAAATTTGGTCTGTTTTTTTGACATGCTATTCATTGTTAGATTCTTTTAATTTTCCACTAACCCTCATACACACATCTTGTCCTTACAGTACTTCTCTTATGTGTTTTTCCATTTGGGTAATCCCAATAGATGAAATACTCCAAAAAGGTAGATGTAAAAAAGATGAATTATCTGCTGTAGATTATTAACAGTAAAGAAAATTTTATTGTAAGAACTGAGTACCACACTGCAAGATTGTTTTTAAAGCTTTAGAGTCCAATTTAACTGCATGAGCTCAGTCTTAACTTGCAGTATGCATTTTGTGCAGGGCCCCACCGTGTCTGTGTGAGAGAAAATGAGAGAGCACGGTTCGGTGAAAATGGCCTGTGACCGAGGTGCAGCAGCTGAACCCTCGCTGCCTCCTTCATGCACTGCTGTGTGGTCACCAGGCTGGCATTAAGACTGCACAGAGCACAGGAAGCAAGTCCACTGACCTGACCCTCCCTTCATCAGTGCAGGGACCACAAAATGTTGAAAGAAAGAAGAAAAGAAAAAAGAAAAGAAAGAAAGGTATCATCAACTGTGACAGTGAAGTGAAAAAAAAACTCACATGCAGTGAGAAATGTAGAGTGAGGGAATGAGGAAGAGACAGAGAAGTTGAGAGAAGAAGAAGCAGGAGAGGGAGAGAGAGAGAAAGGGAGGGCAGGAGAGACGACGTGGCAGGAGGTTTCGTCCGATGTAGCACTTGGACAGGGTGGTAGGACTGCGGGTTCATCTGAGGATAAGTGCTGGAGGAAAGCTCCGAGGTCTGTCATAAGTGTGCTGCAACTAAACAATAATTAACTTTCAAACCCCTTTAACTGCTGTTTGCACTGAAACTAATGGGGCTTTTTAAATCATGCACTTTAGTTTTCACTATTTATTCGATGCCTCACCACATGGCATTATTATACAGCTTAATATAGGGCATTGTCTCATAAATGAATCCATAAATTGACATAGTCTCCATGAAATAGCAGGACTACCAGGTAATGCATAAGTATTACAGGAGAGAATTACTTGTTTTGCAGAACTTTTTGTGTTTCCAAAACACAGTGCTTTTCTCTCTTTGTGTTTCCTCTTGCAGACAGACTTTATCACAGCAATCAGGTTGTCCTATTAAAATGGAACTTCCTGTTTACCCCCCAAGACAGAAAAACGTGGCTTCTGAATAAATCAGGAGCCTCGATAAGGTCGCTGCATGCTGAAGAACATTGTTGAATATATCAAATCCTTGCAAAAGGGTGAAAATTCTCCTTGATTTAAGCAGTTTGACCTTTACAGTATGACTTGTTGGGGTTCTTGTTATCCTTGTGATTCTGAAAATGTCTGTTTCTGACTTTTTACCCATGCCGACATTTACACTTGTACTGCAGGTTACCTGCTTATGACAGGAGAAGAAATGAGAATAAGTGGTAACACTTTACTTAAAGCATCCATCCATAATGCATTATGAACATATTTAAATGTTTTATAATGTGCCTATAGTGCTGTTTAATCACAGTTAAAAGCAAGGCTGACCCTAAACATTACCTTTACCATAAACACATTTTATGCATTAAGTGTGTTCATAATGTGTTCTAATGCATTATAGAGACAGGCTTCGAAGACAGTGTTTCCGAATAAGCTTATAAAAAGTGTAAAAATTTGCTTTGATTTGTATTTGCAATCACTGTGCCCCACATGAAGGTCTCTTACACTGCAGGAGCAGAGGAGATGCAGAGCAGACGACAGGTAATTGTAGGTTCCACCTCTCCTTGGCCCACCTTTCAATTTAACACTTTATTGCTGTTGAAATAGGGGGATTCTCCCAACGTGCAATCACAGGCCACGTGCCTTTAAAGACAAGGTATTGCTGGCACACCCACACACTCACTTCACACACTTCATTGCACAGAACCAGACGTGGGATTTACAGATGAGTGAACAACTGCACAACTGCTTTCCCTTCTGTGCAATGAAAGTTCTACCTATGTAACCGCATTGCATGTAGCTGCAGCAACCTGCTGTTTCCATGATTACAAAAAAAAAGTCAGAGTAAAAAAGAATTTGTCTGTCTTCTCTGCTGATATTTTAGTGTATTGTTACCTACAAAATTGTTTTTAACTGCCGAACGCTGCTAGCTAACCATTTATCTGGTTTATGATGTGTTTTTCAGGCTTTTTTTTTTAATCATTATTTCTGTGTTTTGAATTAGCCTACTTTGAATTTACCGAAGATCAACATGTCATGGCATATATTTAAAGAAATAGCTCAACAATTTGGTTAATACACGCATTCTTGCAAAGAGTTGGATTATACCGCTTCGTACTATAGCTAGCAGCTAATGTTAGCATTGCTCTGTTGAAAGGCAGTAAAATGCACTTGCTGTAGCAGCAACTCTAACACTTACTGATTAATATGTTTTATTTCAATATAAATATATCTTTTTCATATATGTTTACCATATGAACCAGGAGCTCAATATTCCTTGTCACCTGATTCTTTTTTTTTGGACACAGCAAGGCTAGCTGTTTTCCCCTGATTCCAGTCTTTATGCTAAGCTAAGCTAACTATCTCTGGTTTGTAGCTTAATGAAAACCTTATCAATCCTCTCTTTTAACTCTCATCTAAAAAGAAGATAAGCAAAATTTCCCAAAGAGTAAAACTTTTCTTCACTAATACCTACTTTAAGAACACATTATCACCGAGGCAGCGACATAAATTGCTGTTTGTCCTATCAGATTCCAGCCAGGAAATCCCTCCACCAATCACAAGGAAGCATCATCCTCCTTGGCTGCTGTAGTCGCATAGGAAGGAGGGTAGGGGTGAGGAAGCGAGGAAGCATAGAGTTTGCCTGGGTGAGACAGGGAGGAGTGGGAAAGGGTGGGAATGTTGCAGAGCAGCAAAGGGACGAAGGAGGAGGACGAGGAGTGGCAGCAGGCGCGAGTTTCTCCCCCTCCACTTCTTTTTCTCCCATCAGTGAAAGTAACGCAGCCCATAAGAAGAGTAGTCCGCCTACTTAAACACTTCCCCCTCATTCTGGAGGTGTGTTTACCTCCCTGACGGTGTCATCAATGGATCCACCCACCAACACCCATAACAGCACCTGGGCAGGCTCCTCATCCCACATCCCCCCTCTGACCACCAGGGGAGGAAAGAAAGGCAGACTGAGGATGGTCTACTAACACCAACCCTTTGGCTGTAGAGATTCCACATAAGCTTCATTCCTTCCCTCTGTTGTCTGTCTTGTTCCACTGTTACTGACAAGAACTGCAGGCTGAAACAGTCCAGCAGTGGGAGTCTGAGCCCAGGGAAAGACAGAAAGGGGAGAGGAAAAAAGGCATGGGGGAGGGGAGAGTTTTGACCCTTTTAAGATGCCTGTGGAAAATGAATCATGGGGGCCTGCACAGGGGGAGATCCAAAGGAGAAACACATCTGGTTAGGAAGAAAAAAGAAAAGAATAGGACTGAGAAAAGAGCAGAAAATATATTTGTTTAAAGACAATTAAAAAGCATGTAGGGTTTGTTGAAAAGTGTCACTGTGAGACTCAGCACCCAAAGTGTCTTCATGAGAATAAAGTCATAATGAAAAGAAATAAGAAAGACCAAAAAGGTAACAGTAAATACACAGTATGTGTGTAAAAATGTCATCTCTGAGTTAAATGCCATGTTATTCTAAGCTGGAGACGTCCCTCCCTAAACACTGACTGTTCTCCACAATAGGCGGGCAGACGCAGGGAAACGCAGCACTGCCAGCTCTCGGTTCACTTTAGCCACTAGGGCTTGTCATTAAGATATATTTTTTCTCTTCCCTTCTAGAAAAAGGTTTGAGCCACGAGCAGCAGAGACTGTTTGAGGAGCCTGACCCAGCCACGTCATCTGCAAGTCTGTGCGGGGGGAAATGATCACTGCACATCACATCATCATAAAAACAATTATATCAAAGGTTTGGAGCAAATAATCTACATTCCATCACACTGTTAGATAGTTTAGCCCCTTATACTAATTATTCCTTTTTTAGTTTTATCTTAAGTGATCTCATTCCACACAGTGCCATGTAGGATTATGTGCTGGCTTGTCACAGGTCTTCATTGCAGCCATATGATGTCTAGAAACTGTAAAAAGAAAAGAAATTCAACCAAAGAATCCCTGTTTTCATGGCTTCACCCTTTTATCCAGTGAAAATAATCTTTATGTTTTGTTCATCACTTTAAGCATTTCCTTCAAATTCAGCTCACAGATCTGGTATATTTGGATACCTTGGGGTTTGTTTTAAACTGTTGAATAAAAGAGCCTGCACGCTCAAGGCTGCAAGCTATATGTATGTATATTTTTAGGATAATAAATAAAAATAAAATAGCCAGCAGGCCGGTACTTTTTAAGAAATGAACCTCTGAGCGATGAGTGTAAGCAAAAAAACAGTAATTTGTTGGTCAGACACTTTAATGTGCACAGAAAACACCTTGAATTAAAATGCTTGTGGTTTTCAAATGCAATAATTGCCACACAGGGAGTGGTCAACAGACGTGGAAGACGCAAGACAGAAAGAGAAGAAGAAAAAGAAGAAAAATGGGGAGAGAATTCCAGTCATGTTGGAGGGCGACCAGATCTGTGGAGCTGGAGGCTGCAGATTCAGACCTCAGACTACATGCTGGAAAACTTTTTTCAGTGTCTCTGTAAAGCTCTGTGAAAAAAGTGTCTCCCTCATTCTTTGGTATCACAAATTCACTGCAAAGATCAATGTGTGAAGGAGAGAGTGTGTGTGTTTTAAAGACCCCAGGGAGCTGTAAGAGGAAACACCCCCTGATTTTTGCACAGTGTGGTCATCCTGTCTGACACAGGCTAAGAAAACACAGCAAACATGGCCCCCTCACCACCAGACATACTCACCTGAACGTGTGTTTTTGATGTGTGTGAATCCTGAAGCGGATGATGTTTATGACTTGAAGCTTTTGTGTTGATTCATTTCTTTTCTGCATTTTTCTTTAGCCAGAGTCAAGTTCCACTGAAGTGAAAAATCTTTTTTTTTTTTAAAGAGTCCTGACCAAGACAGGCAGGAGCTTGAGTAAAGGTCATGAATTTTAGGTGACATGTTATTTTTTTCATCACCCCTAAACACAAGTGATCAAAACAAGGCCCTGCTACAGGTAAAGGTAAATAACCCTGAACAAAAAAAGAAAAAATGTGTTCACAGAGCCACTTATATTGAATTTGTCTCTAGAAGTTAGAAACATTAGAGCAAGAAATAAAGAGAATTTAAATTCAAATTGATAATTTGCTCAGATCACATCTAAGTGTTTTGGAAGAGATAGCATGGGAGGACCTTTTGCCCCTGAAGGAAGGTGAGGTCATGTTTCACACAGCAAATAGCAAGTCACAGCACATCCGTAATCTTCACCTGGTCAGGTGAGACAGACAGAGAAGCCAGTCTCAAGAACCCATGACGTTGACTATCATAGTGACAAATAAGAAATATTTAACAGACATAATGTGGTCCAGGATTAATGGTAAAAGATTGCTTACAAAAATTCAATAAGGGTTTTAGTCAAAAAGTTGAAAATCGCTTTATTAAACAGTTCTCACCGAGATTACTCTACATCTCAAAATGAGAAAATATTCCTCAGATTTTGAACAAATATATAAACTAAACTGAGCTCAGATCTCTTTTCTGAATTTTGCTTTTGTGACAGGACACAGACGTGTTTAGAATCAAAGCCCATCCTCCGTTAAAGTATTTATTTTCTTATTAGATAAAAATACGGTGCCATCCTTTCTGAGATACAGTTTTTTAAAACCGCCCCAGCTTCAAAGTCCTTTCCTCTGCCTTTTCATCTAATAGGAAGATAAGGTGTAAAGAGAGCCCAGGGCTCCATCTGATTACAGACAGGGACAAACCTTTTGATTATTAACACCAGCTTCATTTCAAAGGCACAACGCTCTCCTTCTTACAGACTTTATTCCTTAAAGGAAGGTTTCACATTTAAATTTAGCTTGCTGCAAAGTAATCAAAGGTTTCATGGATGTGATGTAGCGAGCTTCTTGTGAGGAAATTTGGCTCCCTGCAGCGGCAGGAAACTGATCAATCACAAAAGTGTGAGTGTCAAAATGCAGGAAGAGAATAAACAAGAATTCATTACACAAGCTGTATCTATTCCACAGAGGTGAGACAATGTTCTGTTAAGTTTCCTGTATGCTTCTTTTCCTTTCATGGTGTTTAAAGATGAAATAGTCATACAGTTGCAGATTCTCTCTACACCTTCCTACACTTGTATTTTGAGTGTAGTGAGGTGTACAATTTGTATAAAATTACAAATGTCATCTCTCACTGGCATCCGGAATCTTTTTTTTTTAACTTTAAAATCATTTTTTCTTTGACTATTAAGTCATCACAGCTTTAAATTAACAGTGCAGGCCAGTGACGTTGCTCATCATTCTGCCACAAAAGTTCCCTGCTCACTGCAGGCTCAGCTGATGTTTTAATGTTCATACAAATCCTTGATTTGATGAGACCAAAAAATTATGAGGGGCTATTGGTAAACAAAATGAAAACTTTTTTGTTTTAACAAGAACCCCCCAAAATTGACTCACAGATCCCTTCGCTTAGAGTTAAAACATGAAAATCACAAAAATGTATCTCTAAGAATCCAGATGATGAAAAAATCTTCACTGCTTACAGTTTAAATATGATAAACAATAACAGAAAGAGAGCATTAAGAGAGCTTATAAAACATTTCCCACTCTCTCTCACTCTTTCTCTCTCTCACTCACACACACACACACACACACACACACACATACACACACCAGTCGGGGCCTGTCTTCCTCAGCCCGGCGTCTCTACGTTCGTAAACCCACCCTCACCCTCAGGCAGACCGCCTCCACTCTCTCCTCCTCCTCTCGCAGCCTGGGTTACTCAGGTCACAACAGCAGAGCAGTGTCTGAAAAACAGCATCTAACTACTTTGTAATTATAATAAACACCTGCTTAAAATAGTGGACTGATATAAGGATGAAAACAAAATGACAAAAGAGCAGACAGAGAAGGAGAAAGATTTCAGCAGATTCACAAGTCAGTACAGCTCGAGGTTGATTGCAGGATAGGATGGGCAAAAACATAGTGGTGTGTGCCTCACTTTTGTAAAATGTTTATATATGATATGATTTTTTATTGCACATATTATACATACATGTTCAAATTCTATGGCTCTGCTTTTTCCTAATCTGCATACACTTTGTTGTGTATTTTTCTGTCCATTTCTATATTCAGTAGTCATCTCTGCAAGCTGTAATGAAACCCTGTCTCTAACCATCATCCTTTCCTTAACCTCATAAAGTCCTCTTTAATCTTGTGCACGCCATGAACCCTTGAACAACATAAACTTTTGTGAAAAAAGAGTTTAAGACCTAGAAAAATTTTTTACAAGATGTTAATTTTTGCTTTCACCTCATCCTCCTAAATCATATCGGATATGTCTCAGCCATGCAGCAGTGTTTTCACATCTGTCCTTCACCATGCTGCAATGTAGAGTGCTGAGTATGTGCTTGAGGGGGGCTGCATTGCATCGATGAAGAATACAGAGCACCAAAAACAACAGTTTATATCTCAGAGCTTTGATTTAAGGAGTGGAGACATGCTCTCTTCCTCCCCTCCTCCATCCAGCTCCAGCAGCGGACACGTGGAAGAATTTTCTGGTCATCATGAAGTTTTAGGTTCAGCAGGGGAAAAAAAAAGAAAGGCAGAAAGCAGGACTGAAGAGGAGGAAAAGAAATGATTTTTCTTTTTTTTATTATTTAGACTCCACCCCACCATTATGACTGGCTGCAGGAGATCATCTGGTCAACAAACTGAACTGGGTTAAGAGTGGAAGCGTGGACACGCCCTGAAGCTACGACGTGTGTGTGGCATGTGTGTGTTTATTTTACAGGAAAAAAGAGAGACAGAGAAAGAGCAATCAAAAGAGATGAAAAAGAGAGAATAACAGAATGAGAAGTTTAAAGAAACTGAAAAACAAATCTTATTTCCAGTCAAATCGACCAAATCATCAACCGAAAATGGAGGTTATGTTCAATAAAGTGAATATATTTTCATTCCAGTTCCTCTATGAAACATTGGAGGAAAGATAGACAAATGTAGGGAAGAGAAAGTGTCTATATGTGTGTATGTGAGAGAGAGGGAGTGTGTGTGACAAGCTCATACTTGTCCAGCTGCCCCCCTGTAAACCCTGGAATAGCTGGGAGTCAATACGAGTCGGGACCACCACTGTGTTTTAACACGTGCTCTCATCCATTAGTCTGTGCAAACATTATAAAACCAGTGCTCAGCTGTCGCACCAAACTCCTCCTTCTTTTGGTATTTGGCATTTGCAAAGTGCGAAGTCAATTAAACGCATTAGCATATTTTACCTGCAGTAATCTGAATATCATTACTTCACCATCTGGAGGCTAAAAGGCAGAAGTGTTTGCTGAGCTGTGCAGAAATGGCTCATTATTGTAAGTCATGGCCACTTTATGGCTCCATAATAGACTTGATTAATCTGCGTGACACTTACACAGTAGAAACTGATTCATTTAAATGACCAATTTATAGGATTCAGGGAGATCTATTGGCAGAATATGGCACTGCCACGTTTCTTCTACAGTAGCCTAGAATGGACAACCCAGACACTCATTTTGGTGCCGTTATCAGCCACCATAGATTCTCCTGCACACTTTGAAGGTGAGGTGTGAGGTGAAGGGTAGACAGCTGACTGCAACCCAATTAAGTTGGCGCAACTTTTTTGGATCAAACGACACATTTTTGCTGCTGTTCGACCTTCCTTTTACATGACAACAGGTTCCAGAGTGCAATCTTTTGAAACCACAACCTTCTTTCCGGTGGCTGTGTAAACTGGCAAACCGCAAAGTCTGTGAAAGCGATGACTACGGTAATGCTAATGCTAGCACAGGTCAATGCATTCCACTCTGGCCACTACCAAACTGATTAAACACACTACAGTGCACCAAAAGCAGGTTGAATATGATGGCAGTCTTTTGAGGGGAATTCAAATGTTCGTAGCATAATTTTAGAAATGAATCTATGGTTGAATTTCTTTCATTTGAGGCTGCTCAGGGCTTAGCAGCAACAGGAAGTAAACATCTTTGGCAGTTCCAACGGCATGTCATACAAATATACACCGCCGACTACCAACATGGCATGCACACTACAGCACTTTTAGTTGCTCATGTAAACGCAGGTTTTTTTAAAGATGCAAAGGAAAGTCTTTTTTGTTTTCAGTAGGGCTGTTCTCGTCTAAATTTGGCCTGCAATCTGCAACCTCACTGCTAGATGCCAGAACTCTTGGACAAATTTCACTGCCTTACTTTTTATTTAGCTAGTATTTTCATCCAAAGTCACTTACAATAAATGCATTTAACGCACATACAATCTAAACATCACAAGAATCATCAACTTTGTTAAGTATTCTGAACTGCTTCATGTGCTTCGTGCTATCTGTCATCTGGCTGGCTTGTCAGCCTAAAGCAGAATTCATGTGTTATTTTCCTGTGCTCGGGAAATTATAGTTTGAGAGAGATGCAGCACAAACAAGATAACACAGTTGGCAACTTTCCTGCATTAAAAAGCCAAGCTTTTTAATCACTGGAGTCAGCTGAGAGTGACGGAGACATTTTCTTTATCAACATAATAACAAGACTAAATGGTTCTAAAAGGGTGTGTGTCTGTGCAAATGACTGGGTTGCATTAGCAACAAATTAAACTAGATTACTTTTAATATTTTGAAATATGTACCTGACAACAAATAAGAATACATTTCCATATTAAAGACGTATTTTAACATATTGAGAAACTTTATCACCAGGAATTGGATGAGACCCTTTGGGACCTTCTTTCTGAAAAAGCAGTCAGTGGGCAGAGACAAATTATTGTTAATTGTCTGCCATTTTAAAAAATAATTTTACAAATGAATAAAGTCACAGGTTGTTGTGAAGATGGTTAAGTGCCACTTAGTTTTTCCAAAGCTGCTGAGGGAACTATGTCTCTCATCTCACACAGTTTACAGCAAAACAGCTGTAACTTCAGCACAGTTTCTTTCTTTTCCTCAGAACGAGAGAAAATGGATTAAAAGAGGTCAAAATCATTACGACCATGGGCATGTTGAGAGCTGCAGATGAGCAAACAGAGTTTGTTGTAGTTATATAGGTCAGCATTTGTGTGATAAATTGCGACTTTCCTAACCTGCAAAATTATCTTTAAAATTGACAAACGTCATATTTGAGATTGCCAGTACAATTTAAATGGGTCAGAAAATAATTTGTCCCTCTCCATTGACTGCTGTTGTAGAGGGGCGTGCCTTAGCCACTGAAGGGTTAACTTAGCATAAAGACGAGAAACAGGAAAAACAGCTAATTTGGCAAATTAACATTTAATTATTTTATTTTATGCTATAATTTTGTTTGTTTAATCCATTTGAACTTGTTTTTACTCCTCAGTCTTTGTACAGATTTGTGGATGTCAGTTTTATGGACAGAGCCATGTTAGCTGCTTTCCACTGTTTCCAGTCTTTGAGCTAAGCTAAGCAGTAGATTCAAAATCAGCATTCAGACATGACAGCGGTATCAGTTTAACTCTCAGCATGAAAGTGAAGGAGAAAAATGTCAGGTTATTTCACTTTCTGCTCTTGTTATCTGAACATTTTAATATCAAAGAGGCTCAAGAGTGAGAGACAAGCAGGAGCAGAGCTACAGAATCTGAGCAAAATGGCAAAGCTCTTTCATCCAAACAACACTGAACATCAAGGAGGAAAATAACAGTAGGTTGCCTCCTCCTGCGTCTCATTCCATCTGTCTGTGTTTGTCTTTGTGGACACAAAGAGAGGAAAAAGAAACAAAGAAAAATGAGGCAACAGAGGGGAGATAGGGATTAGAATTAGTGCAAATAAGAAAAAACAGAATCAAGAAAGAGGCGGGATTAAAATAAAAAAGTGAAGAAGGGAAAAAAAGCAATGAAGTCGAGGAAGGAAAGCAGAGGCAGTAGATTTTAACCAGATGCAGAACTTTCACAGTGGACGTCAGCCAACAGGCATGTACTCATGCTTTAGCTATGTCATGGACTGCCGGCTCTACCCTTAAACCCACCCCCCTTCTCTTTCTCTTTCTTTTTGCCTCTCTCTCTCTTACAGTACCCCTCTTCCCTCTAAACCTCTCTTTAGTGTTATGCCCCCTCTCTTTTATCTCCCGTCCTTCCGTTCACGTCTGCCGCCTCTGACTCATTCACATAATCAGACGTCCGACAAAAAGAGGGACGTGGATTTTGTTTGTGTACTATCGTGATAAATACGGTCATGAATTTTGTCTGGTCTTGGTAATAAGTAGGAAGGCAAATTTAAAGGCCCCGTCTTTGAAATAAAACAACTGGTTCCATGAAAACTCAGCTACAGTCCACGACTTTTTGTCTGAGTAAGGGAGGTTGTAGACGCACAGGCTAGCATTTGCTACAGTATGATGGTGATTTTCCATTGAGAGCTCAAGAAATGAGAAAGAAAGACCAGAACGAGTAGAGGAGAGTGGGAGGGACCAGACAAAAGAAACTGGCAAAAAAACATCTGTAATTCTCAAATGGAATTTCTTCCATCATCAGCCAAACCTCCAAATGTAACCAGCAGAGGAGGTGAGCACACATAAACACACACATACACTCAGTCTGGTGGAACTAGCGGCCCACATACACACACTGTAGATCGACACAAACCCCTTAAATTAGGGAGACTTCCTAAAACCAAAACGACATGTGCTAAATTTGGAGATGGCTGCATTTAATGTGCATTGGAGGCTTGGAGAAAGTCACTACAGTCTCATGATTAGAGATGTGTCCTCACTGTCAAAGTCAAAACTGATAACTCTCTTAGTTCATCATAGACTCAAATTTTAATCTGGAATTAATAACCATCCGTGGACGACACCTTTACCTTAGTTTAAGGTATTATATCACCATAAAAAGACAACAAGGGGTCCACATCACCCAGGTTGTGATGATGTCATCAGGTCAGTCCAAACGACCCGACTGGCGGGGGTGCAGACTTTACTAATCGCTA
Source organism: Naso minor (assembly GCA_029874875.1). Classification (NCBI taxonomy): domain Eukaryota; kingdom Metazoa; phylum Chordata; class Actinopteri; order Acanthuriformes; family Acanthuridae; genus Naso; species Naso minor. The sequence continues at coordinate 14,190,887 of JAQFJB010000008.1, forward strand.
TAATGTGGGAAAGGCAGCCCCTGCTACTTAAAGACTCATGTGCCGCCACATGGCTCCATAAGGATGTAATGTATTCCAGGTGAGGCGGAAACTTTTTATTTACCATGCTGAGGACGTCGCACACACAAACATGAACTCACTCTCTCATGCAAATGCATGTATGTATGTACACAAACAAATAAACTGAGCCTGCCCAAGTGATCTCACAGGTTCTGCGCACAACAAATTTGTTTTGCATGAGGAAAATTGCTCGTGTTGAGTTTGATGTGCTGAAGGCCGTGACAACCCTGAAACACTGACCACGGCTGGCAGCACAGCTTCACATGCCTTCATGACACACACAGGACACGCAACCATAATTTGTAGAGGTACAAATGTATAATGTTCAACTTCCTGTTTTTGTTTTAAAGTCTAATGACATGCTTGCTTGACAGTTTCACATTCAATCTGCCATTTTGCGTTTTCTGTTTCACAAAAAGATTGCCAAATTTTACATTTTGTCAAAGAAATCATCTATCTATCTGTCTGTCTGTCTGTTTGACTGTCTGTCTGTCTGTCTATAATCAGACAAAAACAGGCATGTAGTATGCTAGTGTATGTCAGATACATTTAGCATAACCCTCTTGTCATCTTTATTGCTAAGAAGTGTTTTTTCTCACAGAGCAAACCACGCTGTTATTTTCCACAGCTATGCAAAGCTGCATTTTCAGGGGCTTCACAGGAAACATAAACCATTTCAAGCCGAGCTGCAAGCTCCCACGGAGAACTCTGCAGCCGAACTGTTGGAGGACTAGCAGAAACTGAGCAATTTGCTAATTAGCAAGTTAAACATGATTCCTTTCTGAGAAAGCCCTGCTGGGCCTGGTGCATTTATTTTATATAGACTTATCTGAGACACAGTCACTTTTGTGAGCACAGAGGGAAATCATACATTTTCAGTGTTCTGTACAGCAAACATTTCCCATCAGTACTAAGATAGGCATTTTATTTTGGTGTCATTTGGCCAAAAAAAAAACCCCAAAACCTTCAGCATATTGTAATTCAGGTGGTCTGAAAGAACACTAGACTTATGAACCTCTCGTTGACTCTGTATTCAGGCTTCAGGAAACAGAGATGGTCACAAGTCTAAGTCAAGTCTCAAGTCTCTTTTGGTGGTAATGAGTGTTCATCTGCTGCATGACAGTCAGTCTGCCTAGAGCACAGCATAGCTATATCTGTGGAATTCAAAGCATGTACCATGTTACAGATAGTAGTAACAATTGCACATGGGTAATGACACAGGTGCATTAAGAAGGGAACAAAATTTAACTCATCAGACCTTGTTACTGCTAAAAAACAAAACAAAAAACAGATTGTTCAAATTCTCAAAATACGAGTCTAAACCAAGTCTGAAGTCTTTTGAAGTTGAGTCTCAAGTCAAGTCTTAAGTCACCGTGTGTGCGACTTAAATGCGGCTTGAGTCCAAGTCTCAAGTGCAAGTCCCCACCTCTGTTAGGAGATGAAGACCATGACGGCACTTTTCAGCCAATCACTGGACATTTCAGAGAGCATGTGACTATTAGCTGCTCTATGCTGTGCTTCTTAGCAATAAGTGATGTCACTTCGAGCTGACTGGCTGTTGAAACAAGTGAGGCGCCTTATGTTCAAAAACAGGCTTCTGGCAACTTGACAAGCTGAGTTGCAGGCGACACCGTCAGCCGGCTTCAGACGAGTTGAGACGGACCAGTTTACTCCGCTGCAACTGTCTCTGCAACTGTTTCACTTTGTCGTGAATCTTTGGTGCAAACTGGACTTAAAAGAGAGAGCGACAACAAAGGAAATAAAATGGAGCCAAAACAGGGAAGGGAGGGTGCAACGGAGTTGCCTTCTCAAGAGTCTCATGCCACAGCTAGCTTGATTTCCAGGCATTGCCTACCCCAGCTTTAAGGATCTCTGAATTGACACAAATAAGACCATGAACCCCCAACACATAAGATTCTGCTTTTAGATGATTTATTTCAGAACATGTATATAAACCCATGATCGAAACTAGTCATGCATGCTGGCATTGTATTATATGTGGATGGAATTATTGTGCAAATAAAATATTCCCTTTTTTTCAGGGACCCCCTTGGACCCTGACCTTGATCTTCTTTACAGTAGTCTATTATATGAAGCTTCAAGTAGAAAATTAAAGGTTTAACATTCAGTATTTTCCTGCAGTGTTTGTAATTTTCTGATGTTTACATTATCAGTGCAATGTCTTTTCATGTCAACCTGTTCAGGTTTAAAGGCTGCACTGTAGAGATGTGTAACAGTGTAACTCTG
>JAQFJB010000008.1:14243114-14262806 GCA_029874875.1 Naso minor
CTGATATTCTGTGTGATATGTACAGTATTTAATGATTTAAATTAAGCTTATATTTTATACAGGTTTGTTAATTTTGTGGGTGGGGTGGGGGGGGGCTTGTTTCATTTTGTACATTGCGCTCATGACTGCTGTTTGTGAAGGAAGTATTGTATTAATAGTTTTCTACCCATCCAAGCATCTCATATAATTACCTACCTGACTCACGTTGCAGAGGTTGAGCTTTTACAGTCCGACGCCCGTCTGTCTGTCCTATTAACTCACTCCATAGTCTTTGTAGATTTGTATGGCAGAGTGCAAGACTTTATTTTCTACGATATTTCACCAGTGTTCAAAGTCCTTTATCCTTCCATTGCTGATAATAACATGCCTCATAACTCTGGTGGAAAACGCGCACATTATTGTATAATAGGACTAACTGTTAAATATTCATCCTTTCTTTGCCGTCACAGCCAGTGAACTTTTTGGTCAGCGACTGAGTGAGTGGGTGAATAAGTGATTTCTAAAGACTGAATGCCTTTGAACATGCAGCTTTCTCAGTGGCTTATACAAAACAGTACATCTTTGATGTGCTGTCACATCTGTGGTGTCGCCGGGGATCGCAATCTTCCGTTTGTTGGCCAGTTTGCTTCAGAGCCACTTCAACATTTAAAAACAACTAGGTAATGCACTGACTGACCTGAAAGTACATATTACTGTTCCTGAAAGGAAAATGTCGTATGTATATTTTTCAGTTGACAACTGGTTGATATCTCTTTGCATATATATCCTCAAACATTTAAGAGAAGTTAGCACTTTTATTGTGAAATCTGCGTTTCTGTTTCATCTTTGCAGTGAAATATAATGGTAAACATGCGTTTGACATGTTACCAGTGCAGATACTCTGTACATTAGCACCGTTATATTGGATAAATCAAATGTCAAGGTCATTTTGCAGAAACGGAAAATTGTAAAATCCCATCAGTATTGCATATGAATTTTGGGTTGCTTATTTTATCTACCATGGGGTAGACAAGACTGTGGTAATTGTTTCTTTCTACACATTATTGTAGCCTCTTTTTAAAAGAAAAACAAGGGTCCACAGAGAATATATTCTTTACTGTGGAACAATTTGTCTACAGCTTCAAGGCTTCTCCTGTGATTTAAATGACGATGTGCAGTTTAGTTTGTGTTCTTAAACTAAATAAGAGCCAAGTAAAAGTAATTTCTATAACCACTCATCACCTCATTTTATAGATGAGACTAAAATTTCCATTGCTGTGAGAGTTTACTTATGTTTTCTCGTCGACTCATAAACAGTTATAAATTTGGTATTTGTTTCAGGCCTTAATAGATCTTTTTGGTCGTGTAAAAGCAACAACTATTTATACCCCAGTGCAGGGCCTCTTTGAATATTTTACATGTAAATTTCTTTGTGATGTCTTAAAAATGTGAAATGTATCCATATTATTTATAAATGCCTTTATTCTGTTGTATATTGTTAATAATACCTTCATAAAATGTGTGGGTTTGGCTTCTTTTTTTGGACAGAAACATCATTTTTGTCATTCACACATTATGAGTTTAGTAAAGGTCCTTATAGTAGATGGAAGTTACTTTGAAAGATTTATTGTTATCATGTGACACATTACATAAAATTAACACATGACAATTAAAGCATTTCCACGTAAAATTCCCTTTTTCTCTACGAAGACCATTGTGAAAAGCAGATAAGAATAAAAGCATCATAGTTTGAACATTTACACAAATATTTAAAAATATTCTAAGTTATCTTTAAAATGAGCTAAGCTCTTTTGTCCTCTGTAAAGTGAAAGTGCATACGGATAATAAATTTCTGTAAAGACACTTCTCGGGCATGCAGATTGGCACAAATGTTAGAAAAACAAAAACAAAAAAATAGAGTTATGGAATCAATGTCAGCTTCGACAATGTTAATGTCCCTGGTCACAAGTTCAGTGCTTCAGCCACCTTTCTCTCCTCAGGAATACCATTTACCTGGAAAAGATATGAAAAGGGAATGTAAAACATTCTTCCAAAGAACTCACTTATTATCTTATTTATGTTAGTCATTTTAAGTAGAAGAGCAGAGCTTAAATAACTTCAGCTTGAGAATTGTCAACATAAACTCATACGCAGACTGCAGCACCTACCTCCAGCCTTCGAAATGTTGACATGACATAATTATCTCCTTTGTTAGCAGTGAACAGAGAGGGCAGCAGGTTAGTGCAGTTGAACACCATACACACAGGAGGGCGCTCTTGCACCAACACAAGAATAACAGCAGTTGAGATGCCACCAGGCGAAAAGTAAAGCTCCCACGCTTCATTTCTTCCACAGCAATAACAAAATAATCAGCTGTCAATAGGTTGGATGCTTGTATTGTTAGTGGTGTTGGAGGGAGGTGATCTAAGGACAGACTGAGGCTGAGCGACAGTGAAATGGCTGTGACGCATACAAAGTAGTCTAAGCATAGATGAGGCTTTGACACCTACGCCTGTAACAAAAGCCTGTGCAAGAATCTTTGTCATTTATTTATTAAATAAATAGTCACATCACATATCACACATGCAGATGAGAAGACCAGACTACTATACAAAGACTGAAGGAAAAACAAACCTGATGGCCGTTGCTGTGGTATCGTAATCTGGTTTTGCAAGTTCCTGGAATCGCGAACAACAATATTATGGTTTACAGACATGCACATACATTACAAGAGCCTTTAGTATCATGTGAAAGCATGCTGGATGTATATTAGCAAATTTTTCTGCATTTCAAGCCCATTAGGTAAAATCATGGGATGGCTTGAACCTCTTAAGCTGCAGTTGTATTTTCCAGAGGCCTGACTGCTTTCTGCAGCTTTAGCTGTAAATATGGCTTGTCAGAAGCACTAATAACAAGATTAAACGATCATGTTGTTTCTACGTATTTTTCCCCATAATGACACCTATAAGCCATACATCTGTGTGCCTGCTAATGAGCACTGGTGCACTGCATGTGCACACAAGTGTGTTCATTTATTCACGTGCATGTGACTAAAATAATCTTTCAACTCACGTCTGTGTCTGCATGAGGGGCATACTGGTGGTCTCGTAGTTGTCGGGGTGGATGGGCGGCACCACCTCGCCGCTGACCGGGTTGAAGACGGGCAGGGTGGAGAGGGGCCAGGAGATCTCCCGGTTCTTAGACATGCTCCGAAGCTCCTTGCTGGACTTCTGGATGGAGCTGTGGTGAACCAGCTGGATGCTGGAGAGGGGAGAGGAATTGGCGGTAACATCTATGAGCTTGTGCTGTTGTCAAGGTTTGCGGTGTTAATTTGTCTTAACCTGTGTGCAATGCTTTAACTCAGCGAAACACAATAAATATGCAACCAATCTACATTGCACTCAATTCATGCAGGCAAAACAGAAATACAACATCCACCCTTACCTATCGCTGTGGCTTCATCTGACTTATGGAGCAAGATATGTTTTTCAAGATGCTACAGCATTAATTGCCTACATCTGATCATCGAATTTTTGAGCAGCCCTTTGAATGAATGGATGTAAACACCCAGATGAGCATATGAATGGCAATGAGAAAGCCGTCAATGACAACATAGATGGCAAAACTGCAAAGCAAAGAGAGAGAGAGGGGAGAGGGGGCAGAAACAGACCCAAAATAAAGAAAAACACAGGAGAGTTAAAACACTTACGCTGGTGTTTGCATGTTTCTTTTTTCCCTAGAAACAAAACAAAATGGATGAATTAAATACTAATATTAATAGTATAACAGACATCTACACACAAGTAAATGAATTGTTGGGTAGAGACGGAGTGGACATGGTGATGAGACGTGGAACACTGAGTGAACGAGGGGGCACGTCTCTCCCAGCCTGTAAATGATGGAGGATGATGAATGGCTGTCGATGTCACGGCCACGCTTCAAATCATAAAGATGTACGTGATGAAATTAACAAAAAGCTGCAACAGATATTCATGGGGAACTTAATATCAATGGTTTGAACAACTGGATGGTAATGACAAGCTGCAATTCCAGTCCAGATTACTGCTCTTATTCAAATATCCTGCACTATCCATCCTGTCTCCCATTTGTGTCTCGTATGCTAAACAGTTTCTCTGCTTTTCTCAAATGTTTCCCGGGGTGTTTGGTGCATATTTGCAAAAAAAAAAAAAAAAAGGAAAAAAAAGACCAAGCAAACTTACACCCCTTCCCGTCTGCAGCACATAGTGTAGCCGAGGATGAAGAAGAGGACTAGTGCCACAGCGGAGGGAACAGCCAGTGTGATAATGAAGTCTGAAAAGTAGTCCCTGGTCTTCAGAGACTCAGAGGGGGGGTCATATTCCCCAAATTCAGGCAGGATCCCAGTGCCCGGGTCGGGACGAGTAATGTACACCGGGGCCACTTTGTTGATGTCGACCTAAAGGAGTAACTGGGAGTTAATTTAGTGCTGATACAGTGGGTTGTGTAAAGTTTTGTGCTTTCCCTCTTGCCTCAGCATTAAAAAAATCTGCAATGTTCATTTCAAGGACAGCTGCACAAGACAATCCTCACCAGAGAAATCTTACACCAGTCGATGTGAAACTGAGTTTTGAACTTCTTGTCACAGCTGATGACAGGTTCCATCTCCTGACTGCAGAGCAGCTGGTTATGTGGGCTTTCCACTTCCCGCAGGCACGACGAGAACGGAACATCAGCACCGACCATCACGTACACTCTGCAGAGAGGAGGAGACAGTGAGAGACAAAGCATGAGAAGAGAAGAGAAGAGGAGAGGAGCCTCATTTTACACATCTATGCTGAGGCTTGTTATAGTCAAAGCATTTCTCCTCCACTGAGTGTTCTCCTAGACGCTTTCATCTTCCAAAACGTCAGCATGAATCTTTGATGCACAACTTATGGCAGTTCATGTGGGCTATTCCCCTCTGAAACAGACCAACTGACAGTGTCTGTCAGTGCTGACGGCTAAGTGTACTCATCTAATTCACAGAGAGCTGTGGATCCCTAAGGCCCTAATTAAAAAAAAAAAGTCGGCACGACGTGAGTGGGCTGAAAATATGAGCAATTTGTTTGATTGAGAGAGGTGACGGGGTCGCTCATGGAGAGAATCTATCAGGCCGCTAAAGCTAATGCATATCGTGTGTGAGTAATGCAGAGGAATTTTACCTAAATCATTACACTTAATTTTAAAATACAAAATCAATGCAAATTTAAGCACTATAACTGCCGCACCCTTCCTTGAGGTTGTTGATGGGCAGGGGCACACGGCCTCCACGGTCCAGCGCCGATGTGATGTTGATAGCATTGAGGCGCTCAGGCTGCCATACGTTCTTCACGGCTCCCAGGAAGTCCCCCAGCACCTCACTGGCCAGCATCTCCTCCACATTCATGTTCTTGATGTAGAACTCTGCCTGATATGGCAGAGGAAACTCTGTGCACAGAGACGAAGAAGAAAGAATCGGGGAAAAACGAGAAAAAAGGTGAATGGCAGCGACACAAGGGAGAGAGAAAACAGGGGGGCAGCTACCGCGGTGCTCTGCTAACTGAGACATCATCAAAGCTTCATTACTGCTGCATAAATGACGCTGATTCCACCAGTGTGTCCAGCAGACGCTGGCGTGTCTGCTCCGCTCTGTTATGACATGGCCTCTTTCTGGGGCCAGATGGCAGATGACATCACGACATAGGACGAGTGATGTCATGTAAGCGTCCTGAACATCTGCTGAGTGTTCAACAAGCGTGGTTTATATTGTGCTGCATGTAGCATGACTGGTCAACAAGCCACGCCACAAACGTACAGAAGCCCAGATGTGAGAAGATGAAAACAAATGGCTGCTTCCTACAGATACACTGTGATTATTTACAGCCATGATATACTGCACCAATACAGGACTGTGTGTTTACAGCAGCAACAACGTATCATAGTGATTTATGGTCACTAACCTGTGAAACTCATACATGAGTGCCTGCCTAAAAAAATTTATTTCTCTCATACTGACTTGTATACGTGCAAAGTTTGTTGCTATTGGAGGTGTTTTCACATTCCTCCGATGACGATGCAGATGTCCCTGCACTTCCCATAAGTCTGAGATTCAGACGCTCGCCAGTCAAGCTAGATTTTGGTACATCACAAATTCGAAAGCCAATCGCAGGCAAAGAAACCTGAAACCTCCAGTGCAGAGAGGAAGTGTCAGTGCAGAAAGATAGAATTGGCATAAGAACAACCACTGACGCTGTTTGAGCCACAGCCGGTTACAAGCTAACAAGCTATAAAACAACATAAACAAAAGATGCTATAACTACACTCAGCATGCTGATAAGCCTGTGAGTCACCGGTTTTGGGGCACAACAGGCTGCCATCTAAGTTCCACGCACACACTGTTAGATAAACATAGTCTGTTGTTCTTTGTAATGAGTGATTAGTTGTTGTTGGGAAAAGTAATCAAAGGCAACATTTCCTCCGCAAATCCCGAATGCGTCCCCAGGATTTAATCAGGGACGTTGCACAGTCTGATCTCTGTCTGCTCTAAGCTCTCATCCTGGCACCTCTTACCTTCTGTAGCCATGATGTTTATGATCAAGTTGTGCCGTGCCGTCTCAAAAGTACGTCTGTTATAGGCAGTAATCTGCAACACACAGGGGTGAAAGTTTAAGCCCAGATCAGTGCAGCTTATATGGCACCAGCACTCTGGACAAGGCTGAGCTAGATACGCTACGCAGGCTCTGTACCCAAATGAGACGCCGTATAGAGGCCCATGTGCGCCGGTGGGAACGTTAAGCCATTTGGGAGAAGAATTCCTACAGTAGCTTATGAGGGACTAAGAAAGCATAAAAACATTATGGAATTCAAGTCTGAGCACTCAGGGCGTAACATTACTTAATGCAGACAAATCTGCTGTGCTGTGCAGTAAAATTAATTCAAATGAGTTACTACTCAATTACCTTTATGTATGCCTTAGAGAAGACTACTAAATATCTGCTGTCCTTCCTTTAAATGACTCAAAATCTGGTTTGTTTAATTTAATGCTTTCATTTATTTCAACACTTTCAGCACGAAAGCATAATTCCGTTTCCTTGCCTGGCAAATCAAACAGAAGCATTAATGCCTTCATCTTCCTCCTCTTCACTTTGAAAGTGGTCCAACCACCCACCTCTATGACGGTGGCCTTGCCAACATGTTCTGCAGTGGGGGAGCCGTACAGCACGCCGTCACTGTGCGGCGTCCTCTGGATGTAGCGCAGCCAGCCGGGCCTGTCAGGGTAGCCCATCAGGTTGGTGTTGAAAGTGATCGGGTCGTTGCTGGCATCACCTGTAGGCAGAGCTGTTTAATGAGGGGTGACCCAGTTATCCGTTACGGGTCAGAAACAATTCAATAATGTACATTTAGAACCATTAGCTGAATTGTGGACATGTTGCCAGCAGCAGCTAAGCATTTTTTCTGCAGTGAATTATAATGAATGGACAACCAGTACTGCATTTATACAATGACTGCCAACAATTACCTGCACAAATTTGTTAGAGATTTCAAGCATTATCACACAAGAGGAAGTATTGTTGTACTGAATACCAGCACAGCTGTGATCATCTTCAGCTACCATTAAAGCACAGCTGAGATTCAATTCTCCATACAACCTCAAGTGTGATATTGCTTTATTAGAAACCATTTTTAAGGCTCAGCCAGGTCTGAAAGCAGTTCAAAGCCCATGATGTTTGCCCCACAGTGTTAGCTTCATTTCTGCTCTTCTCTTATTTGTCTGAGTCAGCTGATGTCACATGAGCAAAAGGAAGTGTCCATGTTTCTTTCCTTCCCCTCATCCTTTACCAACAACCATTAAAGGGATGGCTGGGCTCTTTTGATGTGTGGCTGTATGAGGCACTCATGCTTAGCCAGTTTCTTACCTGCTGTAAGTGCTCTCTGTATGGAGAAGCAGCGTGATGCACCCGTAGGAAACAGAGCATAGTGTTGCTGTAAACTGTACAGACAGTAACACATCTTTTAGCCACCAACAAGACCACCCACCTATAGTATATCTGTCCCTTTATGTGGACACTACATGTCTTCTAATTTTATGGTGCTTTAAATTGCTACCAGACAGCTGTTTCCTTTGGGACTACTGCAGGTACGGCAGTGGTTGTGTGCAGGAATACAGATTAAGTGCGGTTGAGGAAATGTACTCCCAAAACAAACTGCTGTCTGATGGCAATGTAAAGTGCCAAAAATATAAAAAAAATATAGTGAACACGTAAGGGGACATATATACTTAAGAGCTGCAACGATTAATCAATCAATAGAAAATTAATAAAATAGAAAATTAATCGGCAACTGTTGATAATCGTTTGTTTCAATTATTTTTCAAATAAAATAAGTAAAAAGAGGGGCGTCCGGTGGCTCAGGTGGTAGAGCAGGCGCCCCATATACAGAGGCTGTGTCCTCACCGCAGTGGCCACGGGTTCGATTCCCCCCGTGGCCCTTTGCTGCATGTCATTCCCCCTCTCTCTCCCGTTTCCTGTCTACTCTTCAGCTCTCCTATCCAATTGAGGGAAACTGAGACGAGCACTTTTCACTCTTTTTTGACATTTCATGGAATAAACGATTAATCGATTAATCATGAAAATAACAGGCAGATTAAACGATAATGAAAATAATTGTTAGTTGCAGCCCTAATATACTTTAAGTTGGCAGCCTAGTTAGTAGCTAAAAGACATGTTGCTTTTGGTACAGTTTAAAGCGACACAATGCCCTGCTTCCTGCAGGTGTATTGCGCTGCTTCTCCAGACAGATAGCGAGCTGACTGTTAACTACGTCAGTTAAGACACTGACTCCGCATAAATGCCTCATACAACCCCACATCAAAAGAGCCCAACTATCCCTTTAAGTATTAAATGCAAATGTTACATCTGGAAATATGTTAATTTTTGCAGCAAAGTTTGTTACAATCTAACATAGACAACAACTGTTAATGTAAAATAAATTATGAATGATACATGAGTAGTAAAAAGTCCCTGTGTTATACTTACTGTCTAATCAAAACACTTGCTCAGAACTATTCTATAAATGTAAATATTTCAACAATATTGATCACTACAACAAAGTGCAGAAAGTGGTGGTGTTATACCTGATTTTGGGTAGGGAGGAAACTCTCCTTTGAAGTACTCTCTCTCCAGAACATGGACAAACAGCACTCCTGCAGATGGGTAGACGTTACGATCTGCGTGTGATCTGGACAGGATGGTGACCACTGAAATGTAGATTTCAAATGAAAAGAAAATTTGCTCAATAAAGCACAGCATTTGCTATTTTGTGTGTTTCTAGTCATCATTAATGACCTACTTCACATTTTGAGAATCGATACCGCCCACGGTGATAGATTGTTTACTTCTGTTGACAAGTTTCTGCATCCTCATGAAGGTAAAAGCGTTCCCTTCACACAAGGAAGCAGTGCAGTAAAAAAGCAAGTGTGAAGGGGAAATTCTAAGCTGCTAAAAAGACTGTGATTTGTGTATGGAAGAGCAAGCGGCTAAACCACAACAATGAATTTCAGGGGCAAGAAGCTGAGCTACTGTGAGTAAAAGCATCAGTAATGAGAGTCATTCAGACTGCAGAGTTGTTTTTCATGTCCTCCTCCCACTCTGTCTCCATTATGCTCTCAGTTGATCCCCACTCCATTTCAAACACAAACATTTGGTCTTTATTTGTGAAGAGCAACGCTACGAAAATGGCAGCCCATTCACAGAAGTTTACACAATGTAAGACTGAGGTGATTCGCGCAGCTCTTTCTATCACTCTGCATCTTTTCACCATTTCTCCTCCTCTTGCTCGCTTATCTTCTTCAAACCTCTCAGCATTTTTGCGCAGCATTTTTCCCCTTTCACTGTTTTCTTCCCTTCTTTCTCTCTCTCTGTGGGTGGGCACTCCATTTTTAATCACCATGGGAGACTAAGTGTACGAGGAAGAAGAGGAGAGAGAAGAGGGGGAGGAGATAGAGCAAGGGAGGGAGGAAAAAAACTGGAGATCTGTGGTGAAAACGCAAGAGGAGAGAAGGAGAGTTTGAACTGTCCTCGCCTGCAGACACATCACGCAGCTACGAGAAGGCACGGCAGAGCTGGGTGCCTTTCTGCCGGCGAAATGTTACAGATTTTCACCAGTGTTTATCTGCTGCTTCACCATCTCAAAAGCCTCAAAGCTTCATAACATGAAGTGAGATTCTACTACTGTACAGTAAGCCATCTCCTTGAACAGAAGCTGATTTCCAAGGAGAGAGTAATAGAGCAGGATTTACATTTTAATCCGTGTCCATGAAAGAGGAAGTCAGTATGTGATCTTTGGTTGTTAAGCATTATCTATTACCAGGGTGCACAAAGGGGTTATAGAAGATTAGGTGACACAGTGAGCCGCAGATTATTGAAGAAATTGACCTCTATTGCCTAACTGCAAACCAAGTGCACTGATGAGCTGATGAAGTGTTCAGTTATAAAACAGCCCCATATGTATGTTAAACTGGGCTACATCTGTGGCCACAAACAGAGAAGCTGGACTGGCCATATGTCCCGTGTCCCCCAAGGCTCGGTCACAGCTAGACACAATCAATAACGTTTAGCAGCCACTAAATGTGGTGTTACTTATAGAAACCTGAGGTTATTTCTACCACATCTCTTTCCAAGGACAGATTGAGGGAACCACCTGAGCACAACTAATCCAGGCGATAGCTCTTCTTGCTGCTCCTACTGCACCCGTGACACTAGGATCTAGGTTATTCAGAGACCAAGAATAAAATCTCATTCAGCCTCAGCACACCGGTGGCGCCCTCGCTGATGACTTGAGTCGATCTGCAAATCCCAGTCTGAATGCAGACGCTCGGATTCTATTACCTGACCCGTTGGGCCTCATCAATTCTTCAGCACACAAAGGACCACAGTCACACACTCCCGGTCAAGGTCAAGCGCTGGCTATGCTGTTCTGCTCAAAGACGGACTTGGTGCGGTGTAAACATTTGCGACACGTCCGCAGATCAGACAGGCAGGATATGCAAGCGGCGAGCCCAGATGGCCTGGTCTCAGCTAATGGTCTGAGGAATAGGAAATGACCTATGGGATTTAAAAAGAGTTTTAGCCTCTCAACATTTAAGCTTTGATTGAACAACAAACATTTAGGCCCCGCAAACACTCAGGACAGCCTTATGTTAGCCACTAGCCAGCCTAGCTTGCAGGTTCCTATTGGACCGTGGCTCACAGTGTCCTATATTAAAGAGTAGCCAGCGTAAGTAAAGATCATTGACTAAGCTACACCGAGTCTTTGCTAATAGCATCAGATCTGCTTATTTGTGACAGGCTGACTTTCTGCCAGGCCCTATCGAGATGATGGACTGCAGCCCTCCTACCGTACACAATACATCACCAATTACAGGTTAATGTCAAACTGTCCGCTGAAGACTAACCTGTCCACTCCTGCTGCAGGACAAACGGAGAGACGGACAAGTGCATGCTAATAAGCACAACAAGCTACACTTTACTGATAAGTGGGCTTTAAAAGACACAAGCGCTCAAGTATTCTCCGCACATTGACAGAATCATAATAATCTGACACACATGCCCATAAAAAAAGTAGTATATAAAATTTATATAGCATAGCAGATCACTAACAGGCCTTGGGGGTGGTGGAAATGGCTAACGAGATTTTATGCTTCTCTGGGTAGACCTTGGGCTGACTTTAGTCTCAGGAGTGATGCCTTAGTTAAACCACTCTTGTCTCTCTAATGGCTCCAGCTAACTGAAGCCTCGAGCAAACCCAGGCTGAGGGAGGGAAGTCCTTTTAGTTCTGTTGAATCAGCTTCGTACGTGCATGTCGTCTGGGTCAGGAGGAACGCATGTGCTTCTTTGGGGTTTAGAGGGGAAGCAGAGACAACAAGGATTGCTAGTGTTAAGACCGTGGCTTTGGGATTCTGCGTTTGAGCCTCGTTGTTCTAAACACAGACCTGGAAGTGAAAGTTGTTAGCGTCACAACGAGCAGAAGTCAAAGGATAAAGACAAGAGTGCACAAGAGACAGCCTGTTCGCTCTTCTAGCGCATTTAAAAAAGGTAAGTAATCACTGATTTGTCTAAAATGATTGTTGAGAGGTTATGTGTTATTCACAGTGTTGATTCAGTGCTGTAAAGTACCAGTAATATGTCAAAAAGACAACACATCTTTGTCTTGTAGTTAATTATTTAGGATAAATTCTACTTCTAGCAAGGATGAGGTTTAGAAACATTTTCAGTAAGTAAAACTGCTATTACAGCTAAAGTAAGTGGGCCAAGTCTGTGAGACAGCAGACAAACTGAGGACAATAATGCCAGTATTAATGGGGAACCAGCTGAGCGTGTCACTGTGTTATGAAGGGGGGAGGGGACGGCGGGTCAACACATGAAGTGCACCACTGCACACACCCACTCACCATCTCTGTACAGGGCTGTTCTCTGCTTCAAGCCCACCGATCGCTCCATATGGACATTTCTCTCATGTAAAGCGGCGTCTTTGGCATCATAGGCATGCACAATGTAAACTATTGGATCAATGAATGAGAGTATGAGTGGTACAGGCGTTTTCTTCCAGGCTGTTCTGATTATACAAGTTTTCCAGTTTAGTACATTTAATCAAACTTGAATCTGATGCTACAGCCGTTTGTTAGGGTTATGATGTGTGCAGTTTTTACAAGCTCAGATGCATTATAATTATGACTTTTTTCAGACCCCAAAAAAGATTGATTATAGGAGAAAATAACTGACAGAGAAACGAAAGTAGTAATTATTTGCACTCCTAAATGAAAGCAAAAGCACTTTTTAAAACAACTGCTAAGACATGGTTCCTTAAAATCTTGCTTTTTTAAAATTATAGTCGGCTGACTATGTGATTATCTTAACATTGCAGCTTTAATGTAGGATTTATCACAGGTGCTGTTACATAAGACTGCATTGGTTTTACCGAGACTATTTGCTTAAAATTAGAAGATGACAACTGAGGTTATATCTTGCCTATAAACAATACACGCTCCTGTGAAAGGCAAGACATACCCTATGCATTTTGATAGCTATAACAGTTAATAAATAATACCCAGTGTATTAATATTATCTAATGATAACTTGAGCTGCTTAACTACTTAATTAGGTATTCGCAACACACCTGGTCTGTCATTAAAACAGGCCTGCGCGAGAGGACGTACGTTATTTGCAACAACGCTAACGTCCGTTAAAGTTGGAATGACAAGAAACTTGACTAGCAAGACAGTTATAACATTAACCTCGTCGGAGATGTAAGGTACTGTGTTAAACACACTTTTAGGCTGAATGTTGAGGCACCCCATCCGTATAACGGTAGAGCTGTCTATTGTTAGCCATTTTTTCCCATGTCGCCTCCTCACCCTCCTGGAAAAAATGAGCAGCACAGCAAACCAGCAGCGGGGCTAACTAGCTAGCTAGCTAACGTTAACGTACCTAGCATGGATACCGCATCAACGGCGAACGTGCAGAAAATTCCCGGATAATTTGGACTTTAATCGATACGTACCCGTACCAAGCCATACCGCGACAGCTGCTGCGGACATGGTGCATATCATCCTGGCAAATCTTACACGAAAAGGGATGTTTTATCTAGCATATTCGCCAGTTGGTTTGACAGCCATATTAATAAGCATCCTGCAGCATTCTATCCTCCGCCTCCTGCTTCCTCCACTGGAAACAGCACGGCTTCTCATTGGCTCAACATCTGGATGGAAAAAGATGGTTGTGTTGTAAAAATAAAGGGTAAAAGCAAGATGTGAATCAGAATGGGAGCGACACGCCTTCAGCAAATGCTTCTGTGGGATGTTGTTCAAGTTAAATTGGATTTTTAAGTGTCTGCCTGGATCTAAAATACAAGGAGTGGCTGCTGTGAGACTGCTTCTGTGTTTACATGTCTCCCTTTCATCTAGGACAGTGTGCAGATGTCATTTTTTGGTCTCTATCTAATTCTCTTTCATATGTTTATTTTTGGCTAAATGCATCAAGTAGTCATCAAGATGAGAGATCAAAAAGCTCATCTAAACAGGCTACTAGTGTTGGGTTGTGCTTTTGGATCTTTCATCATGATAATTTCCAGATAATAAACTGAATATTTGGATCAGGACTTATGAGGACACCCTCTTACTTGCATGCATAATTACACACCATCACCTCACCAGGGCTTGACCTCATAAGCCCAGCTGTAAGAGGGCACAGGCATGTTTGAGAAGTCTCCTCCAATCTGTGCAGACCTCCTGCAGAGACAGCCCTAGCTGACAGATGGTCATGTTTTGGCCCCTTGGCTACAAGTCAGGCCTGCTAAAGGGCTGTGGGACCCTTAATTCACCCCTCATGCCCCCTTGATGTCAGCCACCACCAAGAGAGCACATTGATCCTGCAGAGGAGGATTCTAATTCTGGCTAACATGCTGACAGTCGGTCACTGCATGGTTCTTGTTCGATAAAGACACATCTGAAACCGGCTTTTAAGCTTTTTCTGTGGTGATATACACGACGCCGTCCATCCTCTGTGCTCTGCAGTGTGAGGCTGTTGTGTTCTCTCTCCCTCCCTTTTATCCCGTTAAAGATTATTTTTAGGTTGCTTAGCAACATCTTCACATAGCATAAATGCATCGCAACAATCACTGTGGGCCAGTGCTTCCGGTAAGATGCATGCAACCACGGCTAGAAAAACACAGCATTTCCCATTTAAGGAAGACAGTGGACCAATGAGTTTAATTAGATGCTGATTTGGGTGGATTTGAGTCCAGTTCTGTTTCAGCGTAGTCTGCAGTCGATTTCGGCTTTCACCGTAGGCTATTTATCCTGAATTTGCCTGTTTTAAAAAGTGCGGCGAGATGCAACATTCCCACTCTCTCCCATGAGAGCAACACTCACACATGGAGTCTCGATAACGCCGTGTGTTTGTGCCAGCGTTTTTAATGTTTTGTGAAAGTGAGGTACAGTTTCAGAGTAACTCTCTCCCACAATAACTGTAGTTTACTGTAGTTCAGGCTTTACAATAGACCTTACAGCACAGCCCTCCTCATGTATAATATTATGATGTTCATCGTAACACTCTAAATTCAAGATGCACTGAAAATGGAAAAGAGTGGAACAGCAAAAGCCAACAACCTGTGCTGCAAGGGTTCATTAAGCGTTACAATGTCAATCGCATAATTTGGAACATTATATGACTGCACTTTTATAGCCTAAGTGACATTTAGTTTATGGGATTTTTTCAAAAGGTGACAGATAAAATCAAGTCCTAAACATCTCATTAAAATTTATGCGGCACATACACTCTTTAATCTGCTAAATCATACTTCCCTTTTGAATGAAATGTGATAAAAATGTCATCTGTGACTTGCAATTTGTGCATACAGAATACGTATGAAAGCAGCAGTGCCATGTATTACAACATTTGAAAATCAATTTTATAACTCGGTGCTGTTTGTTAAAGTAATTACATATCTAGATGTTGACAGGATGTTGACAAAGCTTCCTTTCTACTGCTTTATCACATGAATGCAGTCCCATGCTTCAGCTGGTTACTGTTGACTCCTGTGTGACCCAGCCGGCTAGAATTTTCACAGTCTGATCTTCTTTATTATGAGACTGTTCAAATATTAATGCCTGCAGATTAATTGAGAAAAGAGACCGCCAACTTGAGAAAGCATAGCATTTTTAAATATGCATTTAGCAAAATGTTTGGTGTGCTCAGTAGAGAAGCTTGATATTTAGGAGCTTTTATTTCATTACATTTGACTAAATAACTAGTCTGCGTAAATATTTCTCTCCATAGATTGAGAGTGGCCATTATTGGGACTGTGTAGACTGATAAGATGGAGGAAGGAGAAGTTATGCTTGTTTCTCTCAGTACTTTTAATATGTGAATTAAATCAAATTGTCTCCCTCTTGAAAACTCAATTAGGTCCTCTGCTGGTCCTCACACCGCGCTTTGAGAAACCCTACTTTGAACAACAGCTCCATAGCCCTGTGGGGCTTTGACCCCACAGCTACCCCACCCAAACCCCGTATGAACAATAAGCAGCCAGTGAAGTTATAGTTGCTGTGTGCTGGTATTTATGCCAGACTGCAGCTCACTGAAACCCCCTCCGCGCAGCAGATTATCGGACCAAACCATTGCCGCAGCTCAGGTTTCAGCACCTGTCACATTAGGCGTTGCATTTGCAAAACCGCAGCCCATTATCGCATCTACCTGTGTTTACTTTACTGTTAAATACAGTGTAGACGGATGCCGGACGCTGCCGCCCTGCATGCGCAGCCACAGTGCAGCTCCCAGTGAGATGAGCTGCCAAATTGCACCGACACCCCTACAGTGCGACTGGCAGCATCATCCACTGCCTGCAATGGCGTTGTAGCGGCTCCAGTGTGTCCAAGCGTTTCTGTAGTGGCGATTCCGTCCCGGACTATTTACGAGCGTGGGTTAGAAATGTGCAGTCTGCGAAAGGTTTTGCGACGAGAGCATCCATATTTCCCACCGGTTTGTCCTCCGGATCACAGTTTTTTTTCATATCACTCGTGAAAACGAAGCCGGAGCCATGAATGTAAGTCTGACTCTTTTGTTTTTGTAACATTGGAGCAACATCGCTGTGGTTCGCGGTCAACAGTTAACTTACTCTGATGGTAATCATAGAGAAATGTCGGTCTGATATATTTTCAGCCCTCCGCGAATCTGCACAGATTAAATTTTGTTAATAAATAAATGTTTAACAGTGTTAGAGATGGGGTGAACCTGAGCTGTCATGTTGTGCGCCGTGTGGCTGATGTGCAGCTCAGCTTGTTTGTCTGATCCCACTGACACAATGTTAAAGCCCCTATTTCACCTTTCATCTCTCACCTCCCAACTTTATTTCCCTCTGTGCAATATATGCCCGAAGCGGCACAGGGTGTCCCTCAAGTTCAAACGAGTGAATTATTGCACAAGGATTTCAGGGATTATGATGGACCAGCGAGAGTCCTGCATGGTGAATGATGAATATTGAGCCAGGACATGTAGGTTCCAGCCACAGCTGCTGCTGCTGCTGCATCCATACCATCCAACTTAGATTAATGGATTCTGTGTGTCCCAGATGAATGTTTTATTTTTTAATCTCATCTTTATTGTGTCATATTTCATCTCCCCTGTTGTGGTATGCATTTCTAAATAGGATTAAACATTAATGGCTGTTTATGTGGAATGTTTAACTCCATACTGCCCTCTTATCCTGCCCTAACCCAGTGTTATTGTGATGGTGGGCATAGGCTTAATCTCAGCATTTTGAGTCAAGTCTTTTAATTCATAAAACGCTATCGGTATCAACACTTTTTTGGTGCATTCAAGAGCATTTTCTCAGTGCAGTAAAGGTTGTAACTACCTTGCAATACTTTGATTGAGGGCTGACATTTCAGGGGAACTACCATAATGTCAGTGTTGGTTTGGAGAGCTGTGGGATGTGGCAGTGTTTAAGGGTCACAGCTTACTATAGAAAACAGAGGAGTGGGAGAGAGAAGTAAAATATGAGAGAAAAATATCAGTGTTTCCTACAACATAGCACCACCTTAAACATGAAGAGCTTAAATCTCCACATAGCTGTCTACAGTAGGTATTGATTTTCAGAAGGTAAACAGTGCAGCCATTCTAAAAAGACACCATCATCAGGGTGCTTTTAGGGTCTAATAAGCTTTCATAACAGGATAGTTCTTGTACTGAGAGCTTTAATGTCATACATTAGCATCTGTAATTCATTTGGCCCCCGTGTGTCTGAATAGTGTTATTGATTGAAGGTGAAAATTATCTTTTGTCAAGCTTTGTAATTACCGTTTTGATGAAAGTGCCACTTTCAATTTATGTGATGTTATTGTGTTCATGTTTAAATACTTAGCTCTCTTGAATTTACATAATCATGCAGTGTTACAAAATGTTTCAGTCTATATTTTCTCTTTTTATCGCTTCAGGTGTGAAAGGGCCAAAAGGAACCATAACATCAGCTGGATCAGATTAGGCAGTGCTGCGATAGGTCAAATTGGACTCCTCACTCTCACATTCTAATGAGGCCACAGCGATGCTGACATCCCCTCTGAATCCAAAAACATCATCATGCTGAAGATGGAGGCCACGGGGGAGAGGACCAGCCTCCGGAGTGCCTCCCCCCACCGTAATGCCTACCGGGCTGAGTTTCAGGCTCTCAAGAAGGCCTTTGACCAGCCTCGGAGTGATGGAGACTCCAAGCCCAAAGACCTTGAACGGGTGAAACAACGGAGGGGCCGCCAGTATGGTAGCCATGTTAGTCGCATTAAAGACATGTTCATGCAGATGGGATCAGAAAATACCACAGCTAAAGCCAAGAGTGGTGATGATTCCTCACCTCAAAAGCTGGTCAAGCCCACCAACTTCATCAACAAGGCTGATGGATCAGTGATAAAACTCCAGCATTCTTCATCAACCGAAAGGGTTGCAGGTGCTGGAGCAAAATTCTCTGAAACCAGGAAGTTGTTTGAGCAGCAGTCACGTGACCAGTCCCAATCACCAGTCTTTCCATATGGACGCGATAAAAGAGGTTCCCATGAATACCTAGATGATTGGCGAGGTGCAAGGTCTAACAGAGGCAGTACAGACTCCTTGGACTCGCTTTGCTCCAGAACAGAGGCGTCCTCGCCAACCGTTAGTCAACTCAGTGCTGTTTTTGAAAACGCTGACCACCACAACCAAGGAGTGCCCTACAGAGGAGTCAGCAGACGGGCCCTCTACTCACCAGACGGATTTCACCGCCATGGAGGTGACCTTAGCGAAGATGATTCACGACAATCTCCCATTCGTGGAAGCTACCGGAGCAAGACTGGGGGAAAGTTTCCCACGTCCTTGTCTGCTGACGACCTTGTGAGCCCCAGTCCGGGGACAGAGACTTCGGAGGTACAACCAGTACCACAAGAAGTCCAAGACCAGGCAGACAAGGTTGAAACTACCAATGAACATAGACGACCACTTTCTGGTGTCACCACCAATGGAACCCAGATCAATGGTTCTTGTGAAGAAGATGATAAACCTTCAGAAACAAGAACACATGTTGAGGATCTTGGGGTGTCCAAAGCTTCAAAACATACAGATGACAAAGCTTTTGAAGATGCAACCCCTGAGCCACTGCCAACCCCAACTACACCCACTGGAGAAATCCAGGATGATGGGGATGGTTCGAGAGAAGACAAGCCCTCTAATCCTCCCAAGGATGGGGAAGAAGAACCTGATGAGGAATACACTGGGAATGAACGGGTCATTTTTAACGCAGACGGGGATGCCTGCTACCAGGGTTGGGGGGAAAGCTACACGGATCCTGAGGATGACATCTATGGAGACGATGAGGATATTGTCTACGATCCAGGCTGTGACCTGACAGAGATTCCTGGTCTACCTGAAGAAAACAAAGAGGACATCCCTCCAAACAGGAAAATTTGCTTCAGCACTTCCCCCATTACAGTAAGTGGGCCAATGAACAAAACTGTTGTGAAAGCCGTAATTGTGTAAACGCAGTGAACACAATCCAACATAAAAGCCCTTGTGCTGCTCTTATCAAAAGTAGGTTAAAACAACAGAGTTAATATTGTATTCAGAACTTCCTTTTTATGGGATTGTATTTTTAGTTACTGTTGAACTACTCCTTGTGGTTAGCTTTGCTTTTTTTTTTTTT
>JAQFJB010000008.1:14276986-14291281 GCA_029874875.1 Naso minor
ATTTTAGTTTGTGCGAATCAGGGGATTTTAGTTCGAATTACGGCGTTTCCATCATAATTTTCCGATGCGATACGTCTAGATGCGAATCTAAAAAGGGCGATGGAAACATGACTAATGCGTAGTTAGGCCGGCTAGTGTCCCATTTTTGAATGAACTAAATATGCAAGAGTAGTTTTACATGCCACTGTTTATAAAACGTCACTGTGCCCTTAAACTTTGCTGGACCTGCTTCTTTACAAAATACTTGGGGCTTAACTTAGAGACCAGACTCATCACCAGTCGTGATATAATCGTATCGGGACCCATCGTGACATCCTTGGTCCTATTTAAAAAAAACTAAAATAATACATTGTGCTTTTTGGCTGATATACTGTTGATAATGCCGAATGGAAAAGTGCATAGAAAGATTTAAACAAAAGAACAAAACAATCATCATTTGTAATCACATACAGCTTTTTTTGCACAATATTAAATTATTATAATTCTCTGATCACACAAATGGCTTGCATGCATTGTATTTACGTATGGACCTATAGTAATCTATAGTAAGATATATTTGCTCTGCATTAGTGATCTCCACATTGCATCTAAGGAAGTTTTCAAGTAAGTTTTTTTTTTAAATACTCAACATGTAATGAGAAATATCAGCTACTGGACCAGTTTCCCTCATGTGATTCAAAGGTGATTACATCCACATGATCCAGAAACACTTTTAGCGTCACTTATGCTACATTAGGAGTGACTGGCTGGCGGAGCGTTCCCTTACAAATGCACCTTTTGCGCCGCATGCCAAACCGAGACGGCTGCCCAAATATTCTGTGCCAATCAAACCACATTTAAATACGACCCATTTGTCGCACTGGGATCCCCAGCATCTGGCAAGCTTGCTTGAAGGCACATGGATCACTCATTTGTATATCACTCTCTTGATGTGTTTGTTCGCAGTCGCGCCGGTGCTCATTTGTTTTGCCAAATTAGGAGCTTTTTTTTTGTTTGTTTGTTTGTTTGGATTCTGTTTTTAGCTGTGGGATTTTCTCCCTCTTTTCGCTGTAATCCTGCTGTGGTACACCAAGTGGAAAAGAAAGAGACAGACACACAGAGAGAGAGAGGTAGACTCAGAGACATTAGGAACATTTGGTTCGCTCTGTGAACTCGATTGCGCAATAATGTAATTCAGATAGTGCCTGAACAGCATGGTCTTCCCGACAAACAGTGTGCGTGCGTGCATGAATGTATCCGTGTTAGCATTTTGCCGTCACCCCGCCCCCTCACACATGGCTACCTTCTGCTCAAAATCATTGAGCCAGGATTCCCCTCAATGTTAACAGACAGAATACATCCCATAAACAACGTAGCTCCATTAAAATAGAGCCAAAAGCAGCTTTATTTTATATACATACAGCCAAAAGGCAGGAAAGTGTGAAGGTTGAAGCTGCTCCAGTAAAACTAAATGGCAGGCTGAGTGATTCGTGGGTGCGTAAAACACGATTTCTACGAACACACACAGTGTTAAATTGTATTTTATTGTGTTAAATAGAGAAGATTGCCATTACACTCACATACTGCACTAAATATAGTGACTAGACTTCCCACAGAGTAGCATGAACATATAAAAAGGAGGCAGATATTAAGACACTGTGGCATATTATAGCTTTCAACTGCTAGACATGTAACCTTTAGTTAAATTACATTAATTTGAATTTCAGACCAATAAAAATGATCAACAATCTCATGTTTGTTTAAAATTATGGATCATTGTGTCGTAACCTCTCCTACCACCTTTATTAGGCACGCGTCCTCGTATGTATGTTGTTTTCTAAATAAAAGATGGACCTCTACGTAACTTTCAATTTCCTAGTTATGTCCTCTAAATAACTTCATGTGATGCTAACACTTTGTTTCCTGTACTCTCAGTCAGAAGTGTCAAAAGTACACACATTCTTTACTTAAGTAGTACAGATACTTGTATAAGAAAAGTCTCTGGTAAAAGTAGAAGTACTGACTCAACTTCTTTTCTCAGGTAAAAGTAATAAAGGACAGATTCTGAAACGTACTTAACGTATAAATTATTATTTTATTAAATTAAATTAATATAATGCAAAGACTATTAAACTTAAAGGTAGAATCAGTGGGATTTGTCCCAGCTGTTCCTAAACGCACCAGAAAATTACTTGACTGTTGAGTCTCATTCCCAGAATGTCAGATGGCGACATTTTGGTTTGGTAAATAAGGAGGAGTGATTTCAGCATTCTCTTTCCTTTTTCAATGGACTACTGTAATGTAATCTGAATTTCAGAATTTCTAATAGGCTTAATGATCATTTATTATTTATTTCACAGTGGGCTATTTATGCTTTGTAGGGGCTTGAACTTTGAACAACTCTATCCGAGTCATCCTTGTTTTTGTGAAAATTAATGAAATAAAAAGTGGCTGACTTCCATAATTAGCCTAATCAAACATTTTGCACCAGCATTAAAACAATAAAACTAAAAAATATGTAAACTAGTTTCAATTCAGTTTTGACTAAAGCCAATTTAAATTGGCTCACAGTAATTCAATTCATTGACAAAATCCCAACGTGAGAGCACAAATACTGTTCCACGTGATGATGCATGTTGACAGTCATAAAATGGAAAAATGACTCTCAGACAGTTTGTCTCCATCTTGTGTCTTGGGGCTTCCTGCCCTGTTTTAAATGTGTCCCTGATTCAAATGATCAGCTCGTTATCGAGCTCTGCTGAAGTCTGATAGCGAGCCATTCATTTGAATCAGGTGTGTTGGAGCAGAGACACATCCAAAACATTCAATCTGAAGAAAAAAAAACCGCTCTAGCCTTACCGCAATGATAATGTTAAAAAATATAACCGCAATTCAATTTCATGTAATTTTTTGTCAGAGCCACAATGAGCCGCTGCAGAGGGGCAAAAGAACCGCATGAGGCTCAAGAGCCACAGGCTGCAGACCCCTGTCTTAGCCTAACCAATCATACCTCCGTGTCTAAACACTTTGCATATTCATGCAGCCCTATATTCAGCACCAGCAGCCATTATTCTGCAGAACACCGCACAAAAAATGTCACCACAGCATGTATGGTTGAGCTTGCTCGTGCACAGCTCTCTCACCTCATCATCAGTGCAGAAAGCAGTGGAACGTTTGGCCGGGATGAGATGTGAAGTGACGGCTGACTCTTGCTGCGGAGGAGAGATTCCTACGAGGACACACAGCTTAGAGGAGAAAAGCCTCCCTTTCCCCCTCCACCACATTATGTTTCTCTACTCTCTCTACAGACTTCCTGTTGGTTAATGGGATGATTTGTGGTTCTCGTTGAAACTGTGTTACAAGGGCCTTTATTTATCACCTTGTTGTTAGCTTTGTTGTGTAGATAATGCATGGGTTGGCAACACAAACGCTCTTATTTACTTCCATCCATATTCATGAACTTGTAAAGTAGCAGCGACAGTCAACCTACAGAGCATCCACTATTATCATCAAAGAATAGAAGCTGTCTTGTCATATGTATGAGTTGTAATTGCAGCTTTGTAAACTTTGTTAAACCAAAACCAATTTTATTCAAAGGATTAGTTTTAATATCCCCCCTATAACGTCAAGAATTATGCTGCTGAGATGGTGAAGCTATTCTTTTTCTATACCGGGAAGGGATATTTTTGATTTTGTCCACCCACTCCCATTAACCCCTCGTGTCTTCCTCTCCAGGTGTTTAACACCTACTCCAACGAGGACTACGACCGACGAAATGAAGAGGTGGATCCTGTGGCCTCCTCCGCAGAGTACGAGCTGGAAAAGAGGGTGGAGAAACTGGAGCTCTTCCCAGTGGAGCTGGAAAAAGGTAAGAAAATCTAAGTTATTCTGTCAGTTCTAGATTATACCCTGTAGACACCATCGCCCACAAATTGGATGGTGCTTTTTTAATTAAACGTGTGATGATTTTGTCATGTATTTTCTTCTTAAAAAGTTTGTTTTTCTGCTGTTCAGCATAATTTTTTAGTGCAGCAGTTTACTCCAAATCTCCTTAGATCCCATTCAAAGACATTGTAGTTCACAGTGTGCCCTATTTCCCCAGCATGAGCTACAAAGAGGTGATATTTCGTCTTCACTTGTCTTTTCCTGTTGAGGTTTCCCTGTGTTAAAATCCAATATTGTCGGGACCTAAAATAGAATGACTTCACATCACAGGGTTTCACCATTCACTTCCTGTTATGTAATCCTAACATCTCATGAATAATTAATGCATGTTGAAGATGGACGGATGCTACACTGTAAGGGAATTTCCCATTCAGCATATTTCCTTTTTATGTAAATGCCACCATGCCTAAAGTAAAATGTCTGAACCTCTTCTCCATTATTAAGTCAGTTGTTCTCCTCTTTGAGTGTATTCATCCATCCATTTTTCCATGTATCCCTCAACCCACATGAAATCAGTTCACATGGAGCCATTTTGGGTCTGATCCAAGCACTCAGTGGAAAATTCTGAAATGGAGGCTGGTAACCCTGTTGTGGCCCATTACACATTAATCAAGACTGCAAATACATTTTAACTGCCAATCGGGGTTTGTATATTTCCAGATGACGACGGCCTCGGGATCAGCATTATTGGGATGGGTGTTGGTGCTGACGCAGGCCTGGAGAAACTGGGCATCTTCGTCAAGACCGTCATTGAGGGCGGAGCTGCCGAGAGGGACGGCAGGTGAGAGCTGATTTTCTGTTGGGATACTGTACATACGTGTCAGCGATTAGCGAATCTGGAGACACGTTAAAGCAGATGAGAGGGCATGAGCACTCTGCACATGCAGGACTAAAGATACACTCATGAATTATTGTACAAAAACACTCACAACAATCAGTCAGCTGTTTTGTTTCCATTTACCCACCAACACTTTATCTCCCTCTTGCAAACACACACACAAACATACACACACACACAGTCAGTCACACAGTTACACTCTGTCCCTGTCAGATTTAGCAGCAGGGGTTTGGATTAGATCCACCGGGAGAGGCGCAGCCTGGGACAGACTCACACAGGACTGTACAGTGTGTAGGTGTGTGTGTGTGTGTGTGTGAGTGTATTGTGTGACAGAGATGCTGCATTAATGTGTTATGTCTCTTGTGTTCTGTGTCATTTTGCAGAAGTTAGTCTGCAGAAAATTGAGACAGTTTTTTGTCGTAGGCTCTTATATTCAGAGTGTGTCTCAGGATGATGTGTGTGTGTGTGTTTGTGTTGTTGCGAGACAGAAATTGTGTTTGTGTTGTGTCTTTGTGCATTGCAAAGTGTGAACAGTGCAGAGTAAGCACTCAGCCAGGGGTAGAGGAGGAGATGACAGCTTCCCAGCAGGCGAGCTGTGGTTTTCCTGCCTCTAAACCAGCAGCTTCCACCTATTAGTCTATCTGTGTGGTTCAGGTTCCCCATAAACAGATTAAAGGCCTGATAGGTACCACCACTCCATGCAGTGTGAGAGCAGTAAGTACTGTAAGCTCCACACGCACACTGGGAACCCAAGTGCACTGAGGTTGTTTGTGGTAGGTGTGTTTCCTTTGGGGATTATTTTTTTCTTTTATGTAGCAGCCAGAGCTAGCATTTTCAGGAACACATGAGAGAGTGAGATTAGGAAAAATAAAGCGAGTGGAGAGACGGAGAAGAGAAGAAGCGTGTGAGGGAAAGAAACAGCTTGTTCAAAAGGGACAGAAGTTGATCCTGTTCTAAGATGACAGTTGCACTGACTCCCAAAAGTCTAATTTCCCTCAGTGAGTGGGAGAAGTGATCAGAGGAAGGCTCTTCAAGTTCATTTCATGTCTCATCTGTAGATTGGAGCCTTTTTCTTGTTTATTGAACTTCAGACTGAACAAAGTTTTATTTTTCAGTGGTTTTCGGCTGCTCATAATCTGTTTGATTTAGTTGCTGTTTGATGTTAATTAATGACCGCATGACTCAAAAGACTGTTGTCCTTGAGAGACTGCTTGCTTACATTTTTAGCCACGCCATCTGCATTGTTCTACAGATGACATCGCCAGTCTGTCTGTCTGCTAAATGGTCCAGACTGACATGAAATTTCACACTTAATCAGTTTTGTTATAATCAGTTATCAGTCAATCAGTTGTGGTCCCTGGACGATGAAGTATGAATAGTGTTTGCATGTTAACACACTAAACTGTGGTGGTGAACATGTTAGCATTAGTTGTAAGCATGTTAGCATGCTGGCGTTAGCATTTAGCTCAAAGCACCACTGTGGCCAAGTAAAGACCATGCAGCCTCACAGAGCTGCTAGCATTACCGTGAACTTTTAGTCACATCACATCCAATAATACTTCAAGTAAATAAAAACTTTTGTTAAATAAAGTGTACACAGGGCATTGAAAACTTTCCAATGTGCAGAATACTGCAGGTAGAACAGGTTGACACAGTAAAATCCTTGGAGACGGCAGTGTTGTTGTCCCCGAGCTGCTCTCAATGACATTCACTGTTCAGACATAATGTGAAAACACTCCATTTGCAATTTCCTAAGCTTCAACTTTGATCCCATTTGCTGCTGACCTTTCCTCAGGCAGAACAGGAGACGCTGGAAAAGTACTTCTTCTTGACTTCTTTTAAAAATGTTACAATAGGGTACTTCAGCGGTGTTGCAACATTATATTGCATGATTACTGCCTTTTTCATTGTAAATGATGAAAACAGAATAGTATTATATTGTGAACTTACAGTTCTTTGTCCCCTTGATGGATTTCACAATAAACCTTCATCACAATATGAGAAACATGAACTGAAGACTTAAGATATAAGTAATAAATACTGGTCAAACTGTACACATCATTTGCCCTCTAAGTGCTATTTATCTCACACACACACACATGCACTCAGGGGAGGAGTCTAGCCAGAATGTAATTTCCTTCCATCATTACTTGTTCCAGCCATAGAGCTTTTTTTCTTTTGCTGAGTTGGGCTTAGTCTGATGCACACAGACACACACACACACACACACACACACAGGCAGACAGATAGATGGGCTGACTTATTGCTCACTGTGCTGTCTGGTGCACATGACCCCTAGGTGTGTGTGTGTAGTGGTTTGAGGTGGAGGTTGTGAGATGAAGGTGTGTGTGCATGTTCTGGTGTATTTGTATGAATATTCATTGCTCAGCAGCTGCACGTCAACCAGCCTTCAAACACACAAAGCCAGATTGAGACGTCAGATGCTGTGGAGGTCAGGAAAGCATCTGAGCTGCTGATTGATGGACAGCTTGCTCTCTGTCTGCCTCTCAGGCTCCATATGTACACTCATATGACAGCTCAAGTTGATATGTTGGGTGACAGGGTCACATTAAATGGTGCTTTGCAGCTGCTTTATGTACCAGGTGAAAACATCAGCTGAGAGGACACATTGCTGTAGTTGTGGATGGACGCAGAGATCATTACTTTATTTGGAGCTTGACTTTGTAGAAAATATGTTCATAACCTCAGATGTAATCAGCAGAGGTTTTGCAGTAAGAAAATTGTGGGTGTTGGATGATTTTGGAGCCATTCTAGCCAATAACGAAATAATATCCCAGCCTCTGCTGCACTGACTTTGAGCACTCTATGATTGTCCCCCTCTTGTGAGTCCTTCGAGGTAATGGACATGTAATTTTAAATCACATGAGGACTCCTTTAATAATAAATGCACCCCAAATAGGTTGAAATTGGATTTTCTTAGAAATTGGGCCCTTCTATTGTAGTTTTATCAAGCAAATCAAGGAAAATTAAGTGAAGAGGCTTTCATCAGTTCGTGGCAAGATGGTGCTCAGACTCCAACGTTCATAACCATTTGTATGAAATGCATTAGGGTCCCATCGTTTGAATGTGTTTCATTATATTAAAAAAATTAACTTATGGCAGAATTACTTTGTATAAAGGTTCAGGATGAATTGAAGCTGAAGTTGTGTGTCAAGTGATCTCTGTGGAGCTCAACAAGACTCTCATGAAACTGTAACTTATTATCCTCTCAATTTTCCAAAGTGTCATGACTCTCCAGTCTCCAGTGCAATTATGCTGGCTGGATTAATTGCGTAAAAAACAGTGATAAGTAGATAAGATTAAACTGTTGAATTGTCTGTGTGTGTTCATGGATATTAAAGCGGTTTGTAGACGTTCATTATTTCTGTAGACAACTTGCATGTTGTTATGACATGGACTAAATTTAAGCATTAGCTTTACAACAGAGACCAAAGTGGTTTCTTGCGAAGAAAATGATATGTTGTGTCCTCAAGAAGTGAGATTGAGAACAATAAGCTGGAAATAATGAGAGCTGGTTTTTGTTTTATTCATATGTTTTAGAAATTATTCAAAACTCAGATCCTTCTCAGTCTGGTTGCTGCACAGATTTCCAAGTGGATTTCAATTGATTATTTAGCAAGGATGTTTCTTTAAAGTGATTTGCACACAGTTGTCATGAATAGTGGATCTGCAGGAGTTTAATTTCAGGTCAAGAACTTAGCCGACCTCTCATCGTGTGCAGAGCAGAAATGCCGGCAGTCTTGTGGCCCTGGGCCTGCTGGCCTCCTTGTCCTCGTTAGCCCTCCTAGTTTGTTTTGAGCCTCATCCCTTCTGTCTCTTTGTTTGGCAATAGTCTGGAGCTACCGCAGTGGAAATTTGTGACCGCCACAAAGTCTGGCACTGTTGTAATTTGGAAAATAATGTGGATATGCATGATAGGCCAGTTTTTCTGTCCCCCGTG
This sequence comes from Naso minor, assembly GCA_029874875.1. Lineage (NCBI taxonomy): Eukaryota > Metazoa > Chordata > Actinopteri > Acanthuriformes > Acanthuridae > Naso > Naso minor. The sequence continues at coordinate 14,285,710 of JAQFJB010000008.1, forward strand.
CCGCTTATTGTAGTGTTGCTGCTGCACAAGTCACGATGTCCTTTTTACGTTTATTTTTGTAGACTGAATCAAAAACAGTAATATATGCTCAAAGGAATGTGAATGATGTTTTCTCTTGTGTATGCGTCAGGATCAAGGTGAATGACCAGATCGTGGAGGTGGACGGGACCAGCCTGGTGGGCGTGACCCAGAGCTTCGCTGCCTCCGTCCTCAGGAACACATCAGGAGTGGTCAGGTAAGACCTACAAACACAAAAAGTAAAACATAGCAAATCAACAGTCCCATATTTAGTCTTCTAAACATGTATTTACTCATTAAAGCATAGAAAACTCATCTGGGATCATTTGGACATGGACTTCCTAAAAATTAGACTGAGTAACACAGGTGACAATTAAAAGATTGAAAATTCATTCACACAAGCTGTGAAAACAAGGTGAAATGCATTGGACACAAGAAAAATGATGGTACTCTACCATCAGATGATGCTTAAACATAAAATAAGATGTTAAGATTCAGTGTGTGGATAAATGTATTTTTTCAACGGCATACACACATAAGATTGGATGTTTTCTCACACTGATGAAGATTAACTTAAGACTATAGGAACTCAAGTGAGTCAGCTGTGTCAAGCAGCTATCAGCCTCAAGAACCACGCTACCATCGAACAGTATCACACATAAGTAGTGACAAAGTTAACCCCTCTCGAAATGTCGATCAGTGACGTCTGCACAGAAAAATAACACGGACAGTCTTCACTTCTCACTCCAACTGCATGCAGTAAATCTGAATGCTGTTCATCCGGCTGTCATGGTGCAAAACAGCCGCTTAAGCTGCCACGCTCGCTGAGATTTTGTTGCCAGCGTCATTACCATATCTGAGACGATGTGGGAACACAATATGTGACAAAAGTCTTGTGTGTTTGACAGGCGATTGGACTTTGGCAGGGGTCCACATAAAGCAGAGGGGAGCAGGCAGCACACACACGCACACACTCACACACAGCATGTCAAAAGGCTTTGATTTGAAAGCCAGTGCTATCCTTAGCAATGATGCGCTGCCATCACTGCTCGCTGTTGTTTCTTGCTCGTTTTTAAATCTTCTTTCTGTGTTGAAGCATTCTGCAGTGTTTTCTTTAGTCTCTTTCTTTACCAACATCCTCTGCTAATGTGCTCTCCCCATTGTGTCTGACTTTTCTTTTTAATCATCCTTTCTGTCATCAACTCACTTTCCTCCTTCTCCCTACATCTCTCATGCTGTTTTTACACCTCTTTACATATTTGTGAAGCCCATTCTTCTATTCATGCTTCTGTTTGGCTTCATTTATTGATCAATCCCTCCTCGGACACACTACACATGGTGAGACAGCTGTTACATTAGTGCTAAATAAACCAAGGCCTCGGTTTGGTTTTAAACATCCAACCTATTCTGGTAGACACAGTCTCTGTGGGACTCAGTGGAAAGCGTGTGTGTGGAAAGAACAGCGCCTGAGGAAAAGCTGATGGCTGAACAAAGACATGTCTTAACACTATCAGAACAGTCTGCTGGCGGGACAGATGCTGTTTGCTGAACTAATATTGACTATGGGGGTTTTCCACAAACCAGGATGTGGCACTACAGGTGAGGTGGCCTTGAAAAGGTTCCACCTATCTCCTGGTCATCCGTCTTTAAGAATAAATCGATAATTACAAGCAGTGCTGAAAGTCTAATCTGTTAAAGTTCTGGGATTACATGAAATTTCATATTATTAAGACTTTTTAAATTAAAATCTAGCACATGAAATATAAAACACTGTGACAATCTCACGGCAAGTTGTAACAGGATCACCAGACCTATTTTCACTCCCTCTGTGCTCTCTCACTATTTCAGTCTTCCTCCATCATGTCTCTCCCACTCACTCACTCCTCCTCCTCGGTAAATCCTTCCCCGTCTCTGTCTGATCACCAGAGGTTTTATGGCCAACTGTCCTATATTTTCCACTTTAGCTATATTTAACCCTGACTTCCAGCAGCAAATCATCCAGGTTTTAGTCAAAGGTCCCACACAGCCACACTGACAGTATACAACTCGGTCCCTGTCTTAAATATCACTTGCAAGGAAACACATGAGAAATAAGCACTTGATGACATAATATATAAGAAATATGCATGCAGTAGAATGAATGACTTTTGAAAGGCATTTGCTGAATAAGGTCTAATTTTAGCCCAACATGGTTTGATGCACTGTTAGCAATAATGGCTCTTGGTCTAATTGTGTAAGCCGCATTAATAAAATAATCTGGAAAGGCCAAGCTGGCATGAGTCGACAGCAGTCTTCCTTTATAAAATACACGTATGACCCAGTGCTCTTATCTTACATGCACCTCCTTCCTGTGATTGTCACTTTTAAATCGTGAGGTTAGCTTTATTCTATACTGACCTGATTGTGAGCAAACTGTATAAAAAGGTCAAAGTTAACTATCAATTGATCTTTCTAACTAAAAGTTTGCTGTGGAGCTGAAACCTGAAACCTACTGTGGCTTGTTCCTCTGTACCACAGAGCTCCATTGTTGACCAGAAAACATAAACAACACATCAGTGAGCCGCACTGAGTGGTTAGTCTTCATTATGACAGAGATGGCACTGTAGGTTATTTAAAGCCAAATAAAGCATCCTCCTCCTGGAAATACTCATTAATGTACCACACGTGTGTGAATCCGCAGCTGAAAATAGTCCCCAGAAAATGCACTGTTTATTCCTCTTTGTGTTACATGAACTAAAAGCTACAGAAGTCAACAGTTAAAGGAGACTACAAAGTATTTTCAAAGGTGCCTTTGTTGCATTTTAACACCAATTATAATACAATTCCAATATAGAGGTCAGAGTAGTACTTTTACTGTATGCGCAGGGTTGCAGATGTACAAGAATGTATGGCAGCTCAGTGAGCCTTAACTTAAAAACATGAAACTGTTTCCAACCCCGGAGCTGAACTCAAGACGCCTGGATGAACACAAGGCATCCTAAGCAACAGTCCATATGGGGCCTCTAGATTAAAAACACTGTACTGGATTAGATTGGGTCAAATTGTTTGAAGCAGGTTTGATGACATTTTTGTAGCCACACTCGAATAATGTCATGAGAATTTTGAAAGAAATGTACTGTATTTGGTGCTAAAATATTACATATAGCCCCTCTTCAAAATGAAACTCTATATATATATATATAAAAAAAGACCCGATTTCCTGAGACAGAAAAGTCATTAAATATTTACATTAGGACTTACACGAAAAACCACACCAGCTTTGTCCTTTAACTAAGTCTGTCATGATGCATCACATGTCGACAATCATACAGAAAACAAAAAAGTTAAACAGAAATGGAAAATCCCTACATGAACTTCAAAATAAAAGACAACGCGTCTCGACCATCGTTGTTGTCATCTCTGTTATCTGTGACCCTGTGCTGACATCATCAAACTTTGGTCATCCCTTCCTTTCCTCCCAGCATTTTATGCTTTGTTTTTCAAACAAAGCATAAAAATATTGTCCCTTCAAGTTCCTGCACCATTCTGTATATTTAACTTTACGAGCCATGTCATTATAAATTGGAGTAAATAAGATCAGAAGTGAAGGTCTGTGCTGTTGAACTGAGGCGGCGCTGTGTGTGGTAGCCCCAGAACAGTAGGAGGCAGGGAGGAACTGACACAGACTCCCCATGCGTGAGGAGAAAGGCTGTTTCCAGGTCAGCTGCTCCTCAGACCTCCCTGCTGTCCAGAGGCTTGTTACAGTGCAGTATTTATCTTAGCCGGAGCCCTCTCTCCTTTCTATCTTTGCCCTGCCCTTCAGTTGTTCCTTCACATGTAGATCAAATACACCTCTCTGCTGGAGCGTAAGGCCTTTTCTACATCGCCTTCAGAAATATATGAAAGAGCTCTCAGGAGCTGAATTCACTTGATTAGACTCTATCTCGAATCCAGTCCCCCTCTGTCACACTCTGACACACTTACTTGTAAACATACAGTAGTTAGGAACATGCTACCACACACACCCACACAGAGTTTTAGAGCCCCTGCTGGGTCGGAGATTTCCTGGAATAGGTCTGAGAGGTTCTCATACATCATTCTTTAGTTTTGTCAGAGTAATAAGAAGAATAAACTGAAGATGAAGGTTTGAATCTTGAGTACTTTTAAGTAGTAGCGCCATTATTGGCAGTGAAGTGAAAATGGAGGGAGAAGTACATCATTCTGCCTCTTCCCTTCATTTTAGATTTATGATTATGCAAAGCTGAATTTAAGATGACCTTAACCGTCTTTGTCCCTGACATACACAAACAAACACACACTCGCACACAGTTTGCAGAAAAGGAGGTTATATTTGGGAAGAAGTGAATGCACATTTCCCTTCTCTACATCCCAGCTACAGTTAAATGTGATAACTATTGTCAGAAAGCTCCATGTGTAGCTACAGTGGTTAGTAGTCTGTAGCTCAGAAGCACGGCCTGTGGCTTTCCTCCATGTAGTCCCATGCCAGGCTAATAACACTCTGCCTGGCTGAGCTGACTGCCTTTTCACATTATTATGTGTGTCCCGTCTCCCAGCCCTGCCCTGATACGTCAGCAGATATTGCCGTCATTGCTATGTGGCTGTGGGCCCTGGCTGCTCTCACAGTGACTGTGGTGGTCATCTCACAATACACATACTCACGCACACACACACACACACACACACTGAGAGGAAGATTAGAAATTGGAACAGAATAGCTTTAAAAAAAAAAGGACACAGCTATCATTTATGATGTCAAATCTATTTGTAGGTCTCAGTGGAAAATCAGGGGAATAAATTATGTTGATACACATTTTTTATTTTTTTATTTTTTTAAATTTAAAGGTGATGTCTGTCTAATTTTCACATCTATATGACATTGAAAAAAGAAGTAGTGGATTAAGTATTTAAATCCTTAGTATCGTTACTACGCTGTGAAAATAATCCACATGTGAAAATGCATGCATTCAAAGCCTAACTTGAGTATCATCAGCAAAATGTACTCAAAAGTTAAACTACTCATGTTGTAGTAAAATGTCCCCTGTCAGTGTTTTAGGATTAATGTTTCTGCTGCATTATTCTTTGTGTTGCATTTTACTGCTGTGGATGTTTATAAAGTCATAAAAACAGCCAGGTGTCAGGTTCGTGGTGAGTTTGTTTTTTAGCGGAAGGAGAAGGAGAATTTCAAGGACATGAAAAATTGTAATCTGAAAAATAACTAGTAACTAAGTTTATTTAGATCGTACCATTCAGGCACAAAACAGTTCAAAATGCCTAACAGAGGCATAGAATCACATTGAAACAGAGATAATAAGAAAAGATTATAAGCAAAAGGTAACAAATAATAAAATACAATATTTTCAATAGTACAATAGTAGAGGTATACAGTTTCATAAAATGGAAACACTTAAAGTACAGGTACCTAGACTTTGTACTTGAATACAGTACTGAAGTAAATGTACTTTGGTGGATTGTTAACAAGATTTAAGCCTTTTCACACAGGATTACAGAGTTACCAGGGACTACAGTACATGTAATTAAGAAATTATCTTTCTGA
>JAQFJB010000008.1:14426166-14438848 GCA_029874875.1 Naso minor
GGGGGGGGGGACGGACGTTTCATAATTCATCACTCAAATTTTTGTCATGTCAACAAAATCAAAACATACATATTGTAATAATTTTTATCATCAAAGATCTATTTTTAGTTCGTCTTCGTCTCGTCTTCATAATGATAAAAAGGGTTCTTGACGAGTATTTTTCCTCACAGTTTCCATCAGCAAAATGAACACTGGTACCAATGTCGTTATACTGTCGCCTCTCAAGCCTTTGGCCATCTTAGACACGTAAACAAAACAATCATTTTAGAATTTTGGACCTGATTTTTTTTTTTTTTTTTTGCTTCTTTTTATTATTTCTCACCCTTGCCTACAAAGAGAGTTATCCTACAACCATGTGAAATTCACTTTCTTCTGTCATTTATTGAGGCATGTACTGTATCAAAAGCTATGAGAAATGATCAAATACAGAGAGCACAGGCATTTCATATTGAGCAATGAGTGTGGCTGGCTGCTGGCCTGCTGCTGTGAGGGGCTGGAAACCACTGACTGACTGAGAGAGAACCGGGCACGCTGTCAATGCAAAAGTACAGTGTCCACTGGCCACAACGCCACAGACTTGCACTCATGCACACACACACACACACACAGAAAAAAAACACAAGCACAAACATAGACATAAACATAGATGCACAATGCTCGCATGCCGCTGCTCACACATACAGCAAAGCAGATAAAAAAGATAAACGCACACACACCGAACCACGCGTATGTATCCACACACATGTTCAAACACATGTACAGACACAAGGACACATGCACGTATAACAATGTCTTAATATCCATGCGCTGCTGCCCACTGTGTGTAAGCCATCTGGTCTAAGTTAAGTGTAATATAAAAAGCTCATTCAGATACATTCAGTGAGTGTGGATGCAAACTTGGCACAGCTCAGGCTCCCTCTCCCACTCCCTCCACCACCTCTGCCTGCTCAGGCTTGATTTAAGTCTAGACATCATATTGGAAAATGGCTCACACACCGCAAATACACTTGGAATATTCCAGCTATACTATTTATGGAGGTACAACTGCGTCTCTACCTGCTTCAGGGTAGGCAGCATAGAACAAGGCTAGGTGTACGTCAGCTAATGGAAAACAAATGCAGAAAATGTGCCAAATACATAACCTCAGTGTTTCATTAATGACTAATCTGGTCAATATGGATGGCTGCGTTTGAGAGAGAGAGAGAGAGAGAGAGGGAAACTTGTGCGTAATTTGTCTGGCCAAGCTTAGATAAGTATCTGACAACGCAATTACATGACAGGAATTTACATTATGAGCAGCCTGCAAACGATATGTGAGGATACGGAGCATAAATCATTTGACAAAGATTTACTGACTATCACTGAAGATCAGTGGGTCATGCAGTTAGTTAGACAGACTGACGGACAGAGCCAAAGACAGAAATGTGAGGAAAAACAAAGACACAAAGAGAGCAGGGAAAACATGGCACATGAGAGACGAGGAGAGCAGGTGATTTATGTGAAACCTACCAGGAGAAACTGGGTGAACTCTCCGTAGCTGAGCTGCTTGTCCCTCTGTGTGCCGAAGTGCAGGCGTATGAACTCACAGTCCCAGTTGAAGGGGATGTGCTGGTGGATAGTCGTCTGGTTAAAGACCTGCTTCACATCCTCTGCAACGAAGACGAAAACAAAAACAAACTGCTTAAATGATGAAAGAAAAATGACAAGACGCAACAACTGACACTTAAATTACACTTGGTAAAAGTGAAAACAGCATAGAAATACTCCACTGCAAACTGCTTCACTTGGGCAGATCAGAAGTTATTAGCAAAATGTAAATGTATCTGTTTCGCAGACTAACAGCCCTTTCAGATTATCATGTATTACATCACTGGATTATTTTTCCTTGGGCATCAATAAGATGGTAAAATTTTACTGTAGTAACAGGTGGAGGTGGACTTAATCTCAACCAAATTACTCTTACTCTTTGGAAGTTTAAACTGTAATAGTGTGTCATATTTTATAAGCCAATCATATGATTTGTATTGTAAAACTTAATTAGCAAGCAACCATAGCTGTCAAAATGAAGTGGAAGTAAAAGTTCAATTTTTCCTCCAGCAATTTTGTGGAGTAGAAGTATAAATTAACATAAAATAGAAGCACTTAAAGATCCTGTAGACAACTTCACACCTCACTGACGACACAGAGATACCACGTGGTACGAATGTCGTTTTAATATTGACTCGCAAGCCTTTGGCCACTTGAGACAGAGGTACACAATCATTCTGGACCTGACAATTTTTAAAAAATAATAATTCAGTCATAATAATTTTTTTTGGGGGGGGGGGGGGTAATGCTTTTATTCCACACCTCTCTAAAAACTCTATGGATCCCCAGCCACCTACCTTGGATAAAGGGACCCAAAATTGTAAGCTGTATGGAAAATATAACAGCGAAACTACAACTGGACTTTTATTCATTTGCACTCTACTGAATATGTACATAGCCCTTCGCCTCTTTATATGTCTTATGTCTTTGTATTAGTATTTTTTTTTATTTTTGTATTTCTTATGTCAGTGTTATCTGTATCTGTGCAATGCTGTGTGAGATTCATTCAAAAGTTTAAAAAACATTATTTACATAACAGCATTTAAAAAAAAAAATTATATACATATTACTTTTTCCAATATATCCCTTAAAATAAGAGTTGTATTTAAACTACTTGAGTGAATGCACTTAGTTATATTCCACCACTGACTTCCTGTGTTGACATATGTAAAATATAAACAATTTGAAGAAAAATCAGGAAGCACTGATGCTAAAGCAAAACGGTTTGTCTTCAAATCCTTCACTATGATAGAATAATAGTTGCGTTTAGGCTTTACAGATTACACACCGCTTTCAAGGCTAACGACCAAACATTAACCACGCGTGCCGCCTTCACCGCCGTCAAAATCCTCTCCACGTTCTCCTCTCTGTATGTTCATGTTTCGTAACAAGCCATTATCAAATACCTCTGTCTTTTAGCTTTTTGTTTGCTCTAATAAAGACATAAAATCTGTTGGTACAAACTCTTGTGACTCAGCCCTTAACAAATAGCATGTGTTTCCTATCCTGTGGTTAACATTAGTAATTATTTGATTAGGGAGGGAAAAAATGTCTGTGACTGTTTGTGACAAAACGTCAACGTCAATCTCCAGAACACAATTCTGCTCTGATTGAGACTTAAGTTTCTCAACTCTAAATCACTCTTGAATGACACATGGCAGAACTTATTTGAGCTGTGTAAGCTCTGTATTCAGAAGGAAAGCTTTTTCTTCTCACTCGTGTTCCTCTGCCTGAACCCTCTAAGCCTCTACAGCCAGTGGAGTGGAGAGACACTGAACATGAGTCCTAAATTACAGCCTTACTAAAGAAACAAAAACAAACCAATAGAGCGACCTGTTTCTTATTACCAAACAAGCCGGGCTGAACGAGTGCAGAAAGGAAAGGAGGAGAGAAACAAGGTGGGTTTTTTTTTTAAATAAAAACAGAAAGGTTGGGAAAAGAGAGACAGAGAGAAAAAGGTGATATTTACTTCAGCTCAGCCTTACCTTCTGAAGAAAGACAGCTTGTGCATTGTTTTTTTACACTTTAATGAGGCAATAAATATACAGCCTTTAGAGGAGAGGCCGCCGCAGAGCCCGTCGTTTATATTATCAGCTTTTATAGACCTGTCAACACTCAGTCCTCTTTCTTTCTTTTTTTGTCTTTTCGGGCTGAGGCACAACTGCATTTCACATGCCGCGTTACATTGCAATTTTTATGAACTCCACATTCCACCAAATTAGGCATTTATTTTTCAAGAGCTAAAAATTCAGAGCAGTGTGCCGCCTGTACTTAACAGAAATTACTCAGGTTATTATCAAATAAAAAATGGCTTTATAGAAAAATGAAATAAAAAGAAATCAGAGCACAGACGTTCATTGCATGGGAAAACAAACGGGCCTTTAATGCAATGTAAGCTACAGCTATTAATGTTTTTAATAGGTAATAAAGAAGGGAGTTCTTTATTTCGTGCCTCGATGAGGCTCTTTAATCTGATGAACGGCAACAAGAAAAAAGGAGCAGGGGAGAAAAAGGGTGAATTCTGTAATGTATCACAATAAAGCAACTTTGACAAGCCTATAATCTGAGTCACAAGTTATTTGCTTTTGGTGAAATGTTAGCCCGATGAAAGTGGCAGACACTGTAGTCAGTGTTTGTGCATGGCATAAAGTGTGTTATGTTTTTCATGCAATTTTCCACTTGTATGTGAGTCTCATAACTCACAGGCATGGGGATATTCATTAACCTTTGAGAGATGCAGAAAAACAGCAGACCTTTTAATTGCCACCAAGACAACGTCACACTAATTGATCCTTTTAAATATGAAAATTTACATATGTGCATATATAATCACCCACAATGATCTTGCACCCTGTCGACAGCAACAATTAAAATGAAATTCACTTACTCTTCCCTGTTTGTGAGCGGGATGTGTGCACTGCATTTCAAATCAAGCCTAATGTGCTAACGCCTTGCACACCTACAGAAGGCTGGCATTAGACTTGTTTAAATCAATTAGGCAAATGTGCAATAAGCAACGAGTACAAATGTCTTCCCTTTTTCACCTCGGAGCTTCCAGGCATCAGAGTAATGCTGCCAATCATGCACACACACACATACACACACAGAGAGCAACCCACCCCCTTCCCTCCATCTTCATCTCTCTCCTTTAGCTGCCACCAGCTCTCTCCACCTCCAAACCTAACCTTATATCCTTTCCACACAAGACACAGGACGAGCAGCAGTGTTTTTGTTTTTATGGATGAAACCATGACAAAGAACAGTTGAGCGGAGGTCAGAGCCTTATGTAAATAACAGAGGAGTTTGTATGAAAACTTTTTTAGTGGTGCATTCAAGAGCAACATGCTCGCTGTCAGGATTGGCTGAATAAATTGTTGTTAAATGTCAAATGCAAAGTGATGAGACTTGAACTTTAACTTCAAGTTACATAATAACAGAGTTATTAATCATTAAACATCTGCACAACTTCCTTTTAAAGTGAAAATTTATAAAACAACATAATTCAGTCTCCCTAAATAAGGGCGACAAGAGATAATATTATAAACTTCTCTCAATTTCTGAAAAGAGATTAAATAAAGAAAATGTAATGGGGCCTACAGTATGGAGCAGTGAAGGGAAGGAGGGAAGCTAACATCGCACTGGTTTCCTTGGCAAAAAGCTTATGGGATTTTCGAATGGGATTTCGAATTATTGCTGAAAATAAGCTCTGCCACAAACACAAGTTTATGATAGTTACACGTTTTGTTCGGCATGATAATCTCCACAGATGGACACCATTTTTGTGTTTATTGAGGCGTAAATGAAATCACCAGACGCAAAAAGCTATTATTAGGCTATAAAAGAACTACCCTGTGGTCACATGACTTAAAGATCACCACCTGGAAGTGTTAGTGTGCTTCCTTTTCTACAAAACTCTCTCCTCTTAGCGTGACCAGATCTAGTTAGTGACCAATGCTACGTCCATTGCTCGTCTCACATCCTTTTGCAAAGATATTATTTATTTTAAACCTTTTTCACGTGATGACGTCTAACGCCCCTGACAAACCACGTAGTCCCATTGAGCCACCTGTTAGCAACTGCTTTTTGAAGCTGTGTAAAATCTTAGAAGTTCGAAAACTGGATCCATACTGGTGTGTTTTTTGTCGCAGAACAAAACTTCTAAATATCTCTAGCCTGTGTTAACCACAGACCTTATGTCAGGCATTTAACCGGAATTTTTTTTTTTTGTAATTAAAAAACACAGACTTTGAGACAAGGGAGGGGGAAGGTAAAAATGTCAACTGATTTCTGCATTTTAAGACTATTATTTCACCACTCTATACAGTATATGTGTAAAGTAACAACTGCAATTTTGCATTCAAGAGACAGTACATAATTCCAGGTCATTTGTAAAGCTCATTATAGTACCTATTGTATACATGCTAAAGTTAAAGCACCACCAGATACATCCGTGCAAACTTGACTACAGTATTATTTTACATAATGCCATAAATCAGGAGCAGAGTAACTTACCAAAAGTGATCACTCCATTGCCTGCTTTATCAAACAGCAGGAAGGCAACCATGAAGAGGGAGTCTGGGGCACACAGCACTGACTCGAATGCTACAAACTCCGGAAGGGAGATCAGCCTGACAGAAGAGAGAAGGAGGATTGGTAAAAGACTGGTAAATGCTCTCATTTAATTTAATTTATAACGTGGTATTCATGTTTCAAGTCCTCTGTCTAAATACTTAATCAGCTGCACATGGGAGTCACTGAGTCTTTGATTTTCGTTTAGTTATATAATACATAATAAAGGCTTAACCTAAGTTACACTAATCAAATGGAACATTAAATTCAAAAACAAGCAATTTTAACACTGCATTAAACTACAAAACTACAGTGTAATTACTGCCAAACAGTGGCAAACCAGCACCCACAGACAGCCTATCAATCTACGCTATGCGCAATTCAAGTGGCCTTTTATCCAGTAGTCTGTTATTCCATATGTAATGTCATAAATTCATCGAGTGTGACAGTAAGAAAATAAAACATTTTAAAAAGCTCAGTGTGTGTTCCCAGTCTGAGCTGGCAGCTAGTATAGAGAGCGCCAACTGTACACCAACTGAAAGAGAAGAAAATATTAAATATGAAGTTTACAGTGTGCCATTTTCAACAAGTAGACAGACAAGGAAGTAGTTAGGAGATTAAGGAAATATAATTCCACTCAATATAAATGCAATGCAATATGCGGTTCAGAGAGAGAGTCAAGACTAGCCAAGGTGGAAAAAACATGGAACACAAGTTATGAGCTGGAAGTTAACGGATTCGTTTTCTCTTCATATCATTAATGTCATTTAAAGTTTGGTCAGTGTTTTGATAAACATGGATTTATCTCTTTTCTCTCCGTAGTAACAGAAATGCCCAAATGCGTCATCAACAAGAAATAAAAAAATATAAACATCGCAATTGTGTGAACCCACTGAGAGCCCCCATGGGAGAATCCTGCTGTGGGGAACTGGACCACGCAGTCTAGCCTTTATTTAGGCCCTGGTTCACGGTTGCCACAAGTCCATTATGAATTTCACAAATGGCTCTGATAATTACAGGAGGGGTCAGTGCTAATGAGCCAGCCCTGAGCATCCATCTATTACCTACCTATTTCAATTTCCAAAGGGGGAGTATGGAGAAGGGGTTCGGGAGGGGGGCAATGATTACATTTCTGTGTTTGCTGTAATTAATTATGGTACTGATGAAATTTAGAGGTGTTTGTTTGGACTCAGTTTGCATGTGGGTGCTCGTGAGCATCCTTCAATACGTACTTACACGCAGAAAAATCCAGTACAAATAAAACAGGCAGAGAAGGAGAAGAGCTGGGCACTGACAAAAGCACTAGTTATCAAAACATGAACCAGCAAAAGGGAAATCTTTTTCAAAATTGGCAATACCTAATAAAGGTAGAAAAGTGTGTTTAGATTACTGGCTTCAAAGTCTTTGAACGTAGTCAGCCAAAATGTTTTTCTTTCCATCAACCATCCGTGGGAAAAAAAATAAAATAAAATAAAGAGACCAAAACAGTCAACGCAAAAGACTCCGTTTAACACTTTTGAGGACAAACACAAACAAATACTGGTATGACAACATCTACACACTTCCAGAAAGAGCAGATGTGTTTTGGAGGTACAATGAGAAATATGAAGAGGGAATAAAAGTAAGCATATAGACCTCAATTGTGTCTAATCAAATCGATCAGCTGTCTTTGTTTTAAAGGCAAGACAAACTATTTTATTAACTAAGCAGGTAGTTCTCACGAGCAGGGCCTCACTGTGGGAACAAAAGCCCACTGCTGCGATTGCAAATCCACCATTAAGAACAAAGCTAATACCATCGCTGCAGACGCTGCTGGAATATTATCAAACTCTCCAATAATGATCATTCTTTTGTGACAGATTCATTGCACACTCTGAAATTACACCTCAGAGAGGTTAGTACAGGATTTTATGCAGAACAGGCTGCAGTGCAAAGTCTCGGAAAGCACTGGTGTTCCCAGACAGAACTGAGGGAAAAAGTCAGATCCCTTCATTTTCACACGCATCATTTTACATGCACACCGTTCATCCCGTCTGTGTTTTCCCAGACGTGGGTAATCAGCATATTATTGTAACTGAGAGGGTTGTTGATCATGAAGGGATTGGACCACGGTTTAGAGCAGGGAGTCCAGTCAAGATCCAGGGGGCATCTCCATAACACACACACACAGACACACACGCATGCACACACACACAAACAGAGGAAACATTCCACATACTTGTAAGCATTTACACACAACTCTGAAACCGGGGATGAAGCTTATGATGGTTGATTAGCAGCGCCATGACGGCTGCAAAATGATTACGGCGAGAGGGGGAGGCCATTGTTTTTCGCTATGCGGACCCAACCCCAACGAGACACTCAATAATCAAATCAACAGCATCTCCCAACCATCAACTGCTATGGCATGTGTCCAGGGCTGCCCGATCCCTGCGCGCAGCCCAGGATGAACTCTGGAGACAGGGCTGATGTGATACTGTAACACGGGATCTCCTCCGTGCGCTGTGTGCTCACTTCACTCTGCAGGACTTTGTTAAATCTTTAAACAGGCGCAGACATATTTCGCATGCATCAGACTTAATGTAACGCATATCGAGACGTACAAAAAGACGTGATTCCAGCAGGTGCTTGTATAGATGACAAGTGAGTGATGTTTTTGTAAGGGTGCCGAGACAATGCAATTTAAACGGTCTGTCCTGCATAAAAACTCCACCCTATATTCCACATATTTGTTTGTTTTTTTATCTCATCGTCGTCACCCAGCTTTTATCTCTGTCTCCTCTCAGCGGGCATCTAAATACCCTCCTCTGATGCGAAAACCAGGCCTGGAAACATTGTTTACAAGTAACATAAATGCATGGTGTTGGTTAGGCCCGGCTGATAGAAAGACAGCTCTCCTTTGCTGATAGTAGTGGGAGAGAGGGGCCTAGAGGGGCTTCAATAATCCCCTGTCCCTGGCATCTTGGCATTGTTACTGACAGCCTTCCACCCACCTAGAACGTGCTTGCACACACACATACACACAGATACACCCTAAAGGCACACACAGGGACACCCAGGTGAGTGCTAGCTGCCAGTATCTTTTCTGTTTCGAAGAGTGGACACCCACCAGTCCAAGTCCAGAATGTCCACAGCAGCTGGCAGACTGCTATTTTCCCAGCACGCTCCCTTAACAAAGTTTTTTTTTACCCTTTTTTTAAACCTCCAAGAGTCTATGGGGGAAGAGGGGTTCTTTCACACTTGAACAGATGCTTCTATCAAAATATCAGAGGGAAGAAGAAATGGAGAGGCAGAGAGGTGGGGAGTTCGAAGGAGCCAAAACGAAATGGAGGGTGCTCAGAGTGCATTATGGTATGTGAGAGAGTGTAAAGAAAGTGATGATGAGAGCAGAGGACAGCAACGAAAGACAAAATTGAAAAAAGTGGGGACATAAATAAGTCAGGTGAAAGAGAAGAAACTTCAAACTGTCTTGTTGCTCCATATGTCAGCGCACACACACACACACACACACACACAAAACATTTGATTCCTGGAAATTGAGACATCTCCACCCTCCAAAGCCCTGTCTCTCTTTCCCTCTTTATCTGTCTGTCTCTCTGTCTCACTGGGAGCAGCAAGAATAAGAGAGAGAAAAGTGATTTCCACATAACAGATTGTTACGACTGTCACTATATCCCCTGATTTACGCAGTTGCCGAGGGGGAGGCAGACAAATGCATTTTCACTGTTTACATCCTCACACATACAAACACACACACTCACACATACTCAAACACACACTGGCATCTAAGTAAAATTTCTCTCACACAGATACACTCGAACAGAAAAGTAAGCGAACACGCCGCCTGACATCCGACCCCCTGCTAAATCTATTACCCCCGACTCATCTTGTTGAAATGGAGTCCTACCTGACAAAAACAGCAGCAGGCGCACAAGCTTACAATATACTACACTCATATACCAACCAAAACATATTGTTCACAAACATATTTGCATGAGATTGGGCAAGCTGGATGAAAATACAGCCGCTAAAGTGGTTTGTTTTGTCTCGCGCCCGTTCTTTTCATGAGGTTTGCACGGATGAGCGCTTGAAAAACAATGCACTATGTTCCCAGCGAGCGCTGACTGTGCCAACGTTCCCGCATCTCTACTTTTCTATATCCATTTGTTTTGTGTTGAGACACACGTCTGTAGAATAATCCTCAAGACTCATTGAATCATTTATCTATCAAAGTATGGAGGAAAATAACCCATCACAAAGTATGAGCATCATAAGACCTTTATAATGTCAACTGTAAAAAAAAACGAATCACATCTAAACCAAGGACTAAACAGACTTATTTTTTTCCCCCTGTTTTGCCCTCATATCATTTCCATTCACCTCCACAAAACCAAAATGAGGTTTAGATACAAAGCCTGGGCCATGGGTTGCTAATAGATTTACCCTGATGCCACGGCCACCATTTATCCTGCTCCAAAGCCACACAATGCAACAGAGTGCTCCTGAATAGCATGGGCAATTATAGTGCGTGTGTGTGTGTTTTTATGTCTGCGTGTGTGCACGCGTACGGGTGCCTTGCTCTCTCTTTTTCCAATTCCAAAACCCCCACTACTCCATCTCACCATCCTCTGCACACACACACACACACACACACACACACACACCTTTAAGCAGATGTAATAACATGAAACTACGTAGCCACGTGCACTTTGGTCTTTGTAGAAGCCCAGGTGGTTACCATGGCAATGTGTTTTTTTTATCTTTTTTTTTTACTTACCCTAACATTTTATTACCCATCATTATGTATCATTAAATACATACATATTAATGTAAAAAACAGGGGTGATGGAGATGGGGGGAGGAGTAAGTGTGAAATTGGGGGTATATCTACAAAGAAGGAAACACCTGAAAGGGGCCTTTGGTGGTTTGATGTCTCTATGCTATATAATTCAAGTATGAACATCCCTCTGCAAATTTTTTACACCAAAGGATTCAGTCATATGTTTGTTTATAAAATGCAAAATAACACTAGAAAGGCAGTAACACGAGATCAAAGGGATACATAATACATGTGCAGATAGCTTTGATAAGAGTCTTTCATAAGCATACTGCTTAGCAGTTGGCTTGATATTAGAGAGGTTATTAATTTGTTGCTTCAAGAGAGATTCAGCACAGCAATTTCACAGTAAGATCAGCAACTTCTGTTGCAGATTTTTTAAGACATTACTGATGTCAATCCTCATGCTGTATTTTCAGTATTTTGTTAAAAATCTATGGCTGTATTTGCTCTACGCCTAACACATTTTGTGACAAATATCATTTGATTTGCAATAGTAGCTGTTCCTTAAATACACCCTCCAAGGTGCAATGATAATGTAATTAATTTAGAGTGATAGCACCTTAATTTCTGTTAAACACGAGATCATCTTAAATTAAAAGAGAAACATACAAACACCGACCCATCTTTCTTCTGATCCACCACTCCAGCCAGCAGCTTTGTGGCCTCATCCGACAGCCGGATGTCTGTGTGGGCATGGAGGAAACGGCTCACAAAGTCCTGCGGCGACATGAAGCACTCATCATTCTTCTTGATGCTGGCATACTGTAAGGAGAAAAACAGACACGAGACACAAGGACGCCCGCTGAGCTTTAGAATTTGATCTAAAAGAAACAAATATAAATCGAATGATGAGTGAAAAGCTTCTTTGATAGGAGGCAAACACAAAAGAGAAAACAAAAAAATACAAACGCAAAATTCTACCTTTTCAAAAATGGCTTTCAGCTCAGTGGGGTCGGCCCTCCTAGGCAGAACTGCCTGCAAGAAAATAATGGGAATAAGTTGTGAATACAACTTTTTTACACACCAAGTGAACACACGGGCAAACTCCTGCAATGCATCCTTGCAGCAATGTTATAAAGCAGGTACTCCAATTGTTTTATGTGAATACTTTCAGAGACCTGAAAATGTAAACAAAGACAATAATTCATAAGCAAATAGATAAATCACCAAAACCTTGGAAAAATTTAACTTAATTTTGAGGCTAAGAAATCATTCTTGACCCTGGGAAGACATATTTCAAAAATTCAATATATAAACTTAAAGGACCATACCAGACTATTTCTGACCTCTCATCATTAGCAGCCAGAGATCACCCCTATCTTCTACAAACATTGTTATAATTCAACCATGTGTATACTTAAATAGATCTCAGGCTGCATCTTTAAATCCCATTCACTGCAATTTCTGTTGAAACAGGATATAGAAACACTGGAGGACACGTGAAAGTTGCTAGGTGTAGGTAATACACCCTTCTAAAGAAGACGGGGAGCCGAGAGTTGTTTTCAGGTACTTTATTTATTAAATATGGACAGAATGTAAACAAACATGATATCTCACAGATGAAGCTGTTTTAGGGAAAAATGTGTGGGATTTACATAATCTGTAGCCAATGTTGAAAGAGGACTGAGATGTAGTAAAACTGATATGGTCCTTTAAAGGTCAGTTTGTAGCTTTTATTTAATGTTT
>JAQFJB010000008.1:14559777-14571630 GCA_029874875.1 Naso minor
AAATCTCCCACCAATGATGAGAATGCAGCTTTCTGCTGATTCATGCTTACCTCTACTCTTCACCTGACACTGCCATGAAAAAGTGCCCCTGTTTAACACGAAGCCCCCATCACATAAAATGACATCATCCTCCTTCTCAGTGATGTGCCAGCTGGTGGGATGTCTGTGCTTTGCCACTCAGCTTGGGATGACATAATTACACGCAGCTCATCAAAACCCTTGGGCACCGAACGTGCAGCGATCTCAATAATGAGCACCTCGTAAGTTAATCTAACCCGCCACATGGTCTTGCCCGCTTCCGTTCAGTCTCTCTCGCTGCCCAGCCTCCTGCTACTGATCATTAGTATTTCAGAAAAAGACAGGGAAGGGGGGCGAGGGAGGGCGAAGTGATGCAACAACACTTTACATGTTTGAAAAGAAACAACTTGGATGTTGGATGTTGCATGGTGAAAATGGGATGCGAGACGAGAGAAAAAAGAGAACGAGATGAAGGCAAAAATATGCCCCAGATGAGTTGGCCCAGCCTTGAGTTCGCCTTTCTCTCTGCCCGTCTTGTCATGTTTTTGAATATTGGTGAGAATTGCAAACACGAGCATCTCCTTTGCTGAACAAGAGCTATACTCTAGTATTCTAGCTGGAGTTGATCCAGCACAAATGAATAAGACTTTGTGCTGGTATGCGTACATGATCACCTTAAATCATCCCACTGCAGATCAGGTTTTTAGCTGAAAATCTGCTGCTTACTTCAAATACATGATTACATTTAGAGCCCTACCGATATAGGATTTTTGGGAGGATGCCCAAACCGATATTAGAGAGTAAGAAAATTCTGATATCCAATATCTCAGCCGATAATCTATATATAATATTCTGAATGTCTATATCAACTGTGTGTGACAAAGATATGTAACGGGGGCAGAATACCGAACAAAATTAACTCCCAACATCATTGCATTAAACAGTAAACACTTCACTTATTAGCAATTAAATAACAGACTGCCCTCTGCTGGACAAACTACATGATAACACTATTTGAAATTAGTAGTCCAAGCAATTTTACAGCCTTAAAAACCAGTTTTAATGTCAGCACTTATTAAAGAACACATGCGACAATACGGATATATATGCCATAGGCCAATATTGGCCGATAATATCGGCAAACCGATATATCGGTCAGGCCTTAATTGTATTTTCGCCTTCCTATCTTCATCTTTCTGTTGAGTTGCATCACATATTCCACTGTTCCATCTTTGTTTAGACGAGGAAAGACAGACCAAGCTGTCTTATGCTACATGGATAATTGTATTGTTTATCTGCAGTGGTACAGTTTGCCCCTTTAATTCTGATAGATGAAATCTGGTGAATCTGCACTATAGGCTGAAGCAAAAACAGCAAGGCACTCGCCTTAGTGTGCCTTGTAGCAACTCTTACACAAAGTTCATCCCAAAATAATGTTCCTCCCTGCGTATGTGTTCATCATCCAGCTGTGTGTTTTCTCGATAGGGCTGCAATTAGCTCATGATCGCTGAAACGGGTTCACTTACGTGTTAAGTGTAGGGAGGTGCAGCCTGGTGCAGGGTGTGTTCAATGAGTGCCAATTGTAGGTGTGTAGATAACAACGCTCTGAATGTGTGCTGTTCTTTGCTGGAAGGTGTGAGTCACTCAAATCTGTCAGTGTGTGTGTGTGTGTGTGTGTGTGTGTGTGCGTGTCCCTTTCTCTGACTCTCTTGCTCTACCCCTTCCTCCTTTTTTTGTCTGTACCCTCATACCAATGGCGGTGTATTAATAATGGAAAAGTAGGAGCTTCTGAGTGTTGGATTTGGTTTCTAAATGACTCACTGACAACTCTCATACCCTCCAACAGTGGGGCTGCGTTCAAGATGAAATTCATGTTCTCCTCCGCCCTGCTGACAGGAAGGAATATGCATGCGAGGGCTGGGAAGTCTAACTTTTGTGGTTTATTCCAACTTCTTCGGCAGAACAATAAAGGTCATCCTGGATTTTGACAAAGACTTACTGGATATCTCTGCCCAGGGACTGCACATTTACTCTAATGCACTGAACTGCCTTGGTCTCCTTCCCTTCCTCCTTTTGTTCCTCCTATTAGATTCAACAAATCGTATTAGGGCTTATTATAAGATTTAAAGGAAGAGAGAAAGACTCATGAACTCTGGTTAAGATGTAACAAGATCCATGCACCCCCTTTCAGTGGTCTCCTTGCCTGTGTGGCCCCTCCCAGGAAGGATCCCCAAAGGATGTTGCGTATGTGCATGGGCTTCCCCCATCACGTGCGCCAGGCTAAACAGCTTTAAAAACCTCGCCAAGTGACCCTGTGCTCCCCAGAGCAAGGAAGTCCAAGATTCATTGAGAGCTACACAGTCTGTTGTGATGTACAAGTGGTTTTGTGTTTCAGTTAAGTGCTCACACAAAGTGGTTCTGACATCGCGTTAGTGCATTATTATTAAATGGCGCACTCATACATCACAGCGGAGGGCAAAAAATAAAATCAATAGGACCGTCTGGCTGCGCCTCCGGTCGGCCAGCCTGTGCCAAGCCACCGGTCCTCTCCTCCGTTTTCATTCAGCAAAAGCCTAACACAAACAAAGCTTTGTTGATATATTGTGTGAAAGTTTTTCTAGAAAACATAATAAAAACTGAGAGCTTACCTGCTGCAGGTATAACTGTGGGTGTGATTTGTTACAGTAGCCTATAAGCGCACTCTGTGTTTTTTCCAAGCCCACCACCCTTTGCTGGTAAATGTTGCAGTAGCCTAAATCATTTCGGGACGGTGACGCGTACCAACCTCCTCATCCTGGCAGCACTGTAACCTGCAGCTCTTCCCTCATATCTTTCCACTCATGGATCAACGCCACGGTTGTGACGCACGGCCGCATCCGTGCGCCAGATCCGTGCGCTTGAACCGTGCGCCAAATCCGTGGCAAACGCTTGCGCCGTTTTTGGCTGACCAGATACATTCACACCGATCTCGCCACACGTGCGGCCATTTTTTGTTACCCATCCCGAGCTATTGTGGCGCGCGCACACTTACGACTACAACCCATCCGATGTATCCTTCCTCGTGATAAGCAGGAAAAGAGACAAGAGGACGCGTCCGACTCCACAATAGACGCCCAAAGGAAACTGACGGGCTATGTGTGTGAATAAAGCTCTCGCGGCGGAGCGGACTCTACAGGGGGCAAAGCTCCCCTCTGTCAAACTCTGCTGCACCTCAAACACGGCAAAGTGTCTTTGTCTCCCGTTTGAATGCCTGCGGATGAATGAATTCAAAATCTGTACATCACAAATATGATCACGAGCCGCGACTTACCGGTGAATCGTGCGTGTGAGTTCGCGGTAGTCCACCGACTGTCCCGGTTGGACATTCAGGCCCCCCTCAGCTGTCTGTCCTGGTCCCGCAGCAGACTACCAGAGAATACGACGCCAATCAAACAGACAAGCCCCGCCCCTTCGACAGGCGTCACACACCGTCGACCAATGGCAGCTGAGGTACAACCCTCGCGGAGTGGATACATTGTAGCATATAGTATTTTCTTTCCAACACAAGTCCCACGCGCTCATTCACATAAATACATGATAGCATCATTTTGTGCGTGTTATGTAACGTTAAGCTCTGTAGTAACACTGCAGAAATGTTCAGGCTGAAACAGGACGCTGTATTTTCAAAGTCTAGAAAGCTTTCATAACAGACGACTATCAAAGGCTTGTACTTTACAAAAAATGTTTTGTTTTGATTGTTTACACGTTTGGACAACAAGTAGAGCCGACTTATCTTCAGAGCCACATTTATGCCAACACCAAAGAGAGATTTACAGCATGCTATAAAATGGCTACTTGAAATTTACCTACATGTTGACTGTGCATAATATTAATATCCCATTATGTAGGCTATGGACAAGCTAAAAACAACAATGTTAGCTAGCCAACGTGACAGTTAACAGCAAATAAAACTGCCATGCCAACTCAATTAATGGGATTAAATCTCCACATTTCCACATTAACTGGGAGTATCAGGTCAAAATTTGTCATCACTGGCAGCATACAAAATCTCACCAGACTTGCTGCAGTGTCCACATTCATTTTGCATTTTTTTCTGCTGTTCCTGTTTCATTCTGTCCTGTTGTCTAACAATTCTATTGTTACAGTTCCTACTCAGGAAAAGAAAAGGTTTCAGCTGGAAGAGGCAATAGAGAGTGTGTCTTCGTGGTTCAAGGTCGAACATTGCACAGGTGTTAATGGTTTAATACATGTTTTACACTCTGGGTAAAATGTTTCCATCATCTCATTAATAGGCCAAAAACTCACTGGGTCCCTCTCCTAATGTTTTTCGTCCTTGGTTATCTCGTCTCCATTGCAGACACTCTTTTAACTGTTTGACTTGTGCTCTCTGGGCCGATTCGATGTCAGGTTGCAGTAGACTAACCACTCGTATAATTACAATAATGCTTCTGGAAATGCCATTTCGCTCTTCATTTAGTTCCCAGAGCAGATACTTATCTGTATGGCCACAAGAGAGCGCCATTAGATACCCAATTGGCAGCCTCAAATGGATGTTTTCTGACCATATAAGCTTTTACTGGTCCATTCACGCGTAGTAGACCCAGTTTAAATGTACTTTTCATGCACTTGGCCCATTATCCAGAGTTATAGAGGTACATTAGCAGATAAAGTCATGGGTTTCAAATGGGAGATAAGGTGCGGCAATGCAAGTCCTAACTTGTTCTCCTCTTGAGGGCGAGACATCAAGAAAACAGTGTGTGAGATGTGTCAGACCAGCTGTAATGAATATAACGACATCAAGGAAGCATATCAGGACCAGCAACCTTTCTACTCTGACAGCAGGGTGACCCAAATCAAATAATTAATCACACAGAATGTACTGAAGGCCTGTCGCAAAAATGTCAACTGTCAATCATAGCTTCATTTTCACATTTGCTCTGATATTTATCCTGACATTTTGCAAACAAATATTTGACATCTTCTCCATTATGAATTAGTTTGTTTTAAATCAAATATCATCCAGGTACATTTCTTCAAATAGTCAATCTTTAATAGCACAATTATGCAATACAATCAACACGCCCTCCCCCACTTTACTTTTATGTTTCACAGATGAGTCTGAATAAACTATTTACAACTTTATGGCACATAGAAGCAGTTGTGACTGTGGCTGAGGGCTAAGGGGGAGGGGTTAAATAGACGTGGCGGATCAGAGGTAAGGGGGCAGAGGCAAAGTGGTCATGTGGTGTAGGAGGGTATGGAGTGATGCATGTGAAGAGCTCTGAATGTCAGCGGCGGCAGCAGAGGGGCAGCAGTGAAGTGGAAACCAACACTGATGACAGGCATCACCACAATGATGGGTCATATCTGGTGGGAGAGAGAGAGAGAGAGAGAGAGAGGCAAAGGTCATGGTCAGCTTCCTGTGAGGGTTACAGTGACGTGGAGCTCTTACACTCGCAGTCGGAAACAAACCTCGACTGTGGAAACGTATCTGTTTCCTTCAACAGCAGCTCTGAGACCAGTGTGTCCAGAATCTCAGGACTGGATCTCTTCCCATACCTAAAAAAAGTCAGAGAAAGGAGATGAATAATTATTATCCTGCCAGGCAAGTTAAAGGGCTAAGCACCAACTTGGACCTTTTGGTTTTGAAGTGACAAAAAAACAGACAGAGAGAGGGACCTTGACTGAACTGAGCAAAGGGAAAATAAATGGATGAAGCTATTACTCTGCATATTCTCGTGTCATACGTCCAATTATAACCGCAGTGAAGTCTGAACACAGTCAGACCGAGACCCTGCAGGGGCAGACAGGAGTTGCATCACAGGTGGTCATATTTCCCTTTCTGTCTCTCTGATGATAAGCCGTGCCAGCAAACTTGTCCCCCTGGGTGGCTAAACGCCTGCAGCAGCATCCAAGTCCCTGACATTCAGTAGAAAGCTAAAAGCTGTGGGTGATTGGATACAGGATGCCAGCGGAGGAAGTCATTTCTCCTCAGATCTTTTTTCTACAGGTGGTAAATGGGCAGCGGGTGTTCCTGAGGAGCTGCAGGCAGACCTGCAGGACTGACAGCGCCGACAGGCGAAACTTTAGGACTCATGGATTTGCTCCCTGTTTTGTTTGATGTCAAAATGTTGTGCTTTATTGTCACATTATTCTGTCAAGATCATAAAAGAAAGAAAAGAAGAGATATTTTATCACATTTAATATATAATTTTTTGTAAAACCAACAAGCTGCTGGCCATGTTAATAAAAAAATACATCAAAAATGAAAATCCAGCCTTCCTAGCATGCAGATGTTGGAACTGGCACAGCATTTGGGGCGATGGGAGAAAATGGTTTCAACTGGCAGATTAAACTGAAGCATCACTAAACTTAACAGCATGATTTATGTCATAGCAGTCTCCTCATTACGCTCCGTTGTTACAAATGTGTTGAATCGGACATAATAGAATTAAAGTCCTTAGAATGTCACTTATAGAATTATAGGTCTCTAACTGAATAACGTGGGGAAGCTATCAGCAAGTGGACAAATACCAATCCAGATATAATGAAGAGACGAACTGTTGAAAAGTATTCTTTAATATAAATTAAAACCTGAAATCAAATGAATTCCAGCTCTGGTAACAAACTTTCAGTTTTTACTTTCAATGTTTAGTCCAACAGGCATGACATTTGACATGTGTTAAAAAAAACATAATTAGGCTACTATTATAAAAGATAATGTTAAAGAATGAAATAAACAAAAACAATACAATAATAGTAAATGGAATAAAATGAATCATTTTCTGTTGTCTTTATTTACACGTGGTTGTCTGTTCTGTTACCCTGTTTTATATTGTTACAGAGAGGTGTAATTAGTCCTCCTACCTCTGTCTTGTGATGAGGTTGATGTAGTGTCTCAAGGCTGAGTAGTACTTGGCCAGCTCCTCCGCCGGGGCGTCCTCCCCAGGGTTCTCCGGTTTCACCGGGTAACCCTCCGTCAGGGCGCCGAGGCAGAGCAGCGCCCACAGCAGGAACCCAAGAGTCCCCAGCCAGCTCACCAAGTTAGGATGCATCTGAGCGCGCGAAGGAAAAGCTGTCAGTCCATTTCAGTGGACACTTGTTCCTCCCTGCTTTTAAAATCCCCTCTTTCCGCTTTTCAATGACATATTAATATTTAATAACCTGTAATGTAATGCTGTTCAGCTTTGAATACGTTGCGCGAGAGATAAATAAAATGTTGGTCCAAGTAAAAAACGATCAAACATGATTAGTTGTGATAGATTTCCAATAACTTGAACTTTTGCTGATGCTTAGCCTGCAGATGTGAATCAAAGGAGGCTTTAAAAGAGTTTGATCATTTCAAGTTAAGGTGTTTGTAAATCAAATGTGAAGGCACTTACATTTCCCAGAGGGTCGCAGGGAGATTCGCGCGCTGTCCTGTGGCGTCTCTTCTGCTCCTCAGAGCGCGCGCGGTGGGGTTTATATCTGTGTGCGCAAGAGGCAGAAAAACGCGTCAGAGCTGCGCTCTGTTTAGCGCAAGTCTCTGCCTTTCTTCGTGTGAACGTCACTGCTGATGCTGTCATTAGTGTGTTTTTAATAGAAGCTGATTAAATAAAATTTAAAAGACGTGAAATAAAAACAGAAATCAAAAGTTTATGAACCCTGTTTTCAATGAGACCAAGAGGGATTTGGGATGATTTATTTATTCATTTATGTAGGCCTATATTTAAAAATGTGTCAATCCAGCAGCTACAATTACATTTAAGAATACTAACCGAAATGACAGCTGATGTCCCTACAAACATAGAAATGCAGCAAAAATGCATGAAGAAGTTCAATACAAAGTCATTAAGTGGCATCTAATGTAATATTCTCTTGGGAAATATGACTGAACTAAGTTACTTTAATGAAACAAACGTTGTATTCTCAATGCAGGTGTTTGCAAGTACTGTAAACACATACACGGCACATATACACCCTCTAAGTAACTGTTGAATTCAAACACACACTGTCAAACAGATTGATACACACATGCTGAGTGCAATGTTTTGGTGTTTATAAGGCTTCTCTGAGAGGAAGAAGGGGATAAATTATTTCTCAATCAAGTAGTGATTCTTTGGCATAATGAGATCAATAATCCCATCTGAAATCCCAAAAGAATGGCAGTAATGTTACACTGTGGGCGAACTTCAGATGAGGCTTCTTCAGGCGGCCTCCGTACCCAAAAGCTGCTCCTCTGACGACGCCTCGGGAGATCTCGAGTAAAAAGATCTCTATCAGACTCCCATGTGCATGAGCCCTTTTTTGACATGCTGTTTGACTGAATCAGTGTAATTTCATTTTGCAGTTCACTCCATCAGATGGAGAGAAAGGCTGGGACACTCAATGTGAACAAAAGGCTTAAATGTGAATATCGAGACATGTCACTCAAAGAAGAGCCTGATCCCCTAGAAACCCACTTAATAAGAAAACCCAAATAGCACTTCTAATGAATCTGTATCACTAAGTGCTTCATTTACCTCCCATTCATAATCCTTTTGTGTACCAGCTTGCAGCCATATAATCTATCAAAATCAGTATTCTTCAGCGGTGCTGCTTTTTAAGTTGCTGCAGAGGATGTGTTAAGGGCTTTTTTGTGTGACACAGGATGCTAAGAGGGAGATGAGGAATGAGAGACAAGTGAGAGAACGTGGAGAGCAAAGTCATGATCGAATCACGCTGATCACAGGCAGGAATTAGAACTTCTAGTCCTCTTCAGGGGAGATACGCACACACACACACACACATTCAGTGACTCGCTTCAATAGTTGTAACACCTTTAAGCAAACAGCTTGAGCCCCACAAGCAAGTGTTGAAGTATATGTCTCATGAATGTCGCAGATGTACAAAAGCAAAGTTGAGAGGTCAGTTAGTGTTTGCTTAAAATAAGACAGTAAAGTGACTTTAAACTCAATGTGATCATTAGGCATAGAAGAATCAGCCCCAGTGTTTTAGACACAGGTGACGTCTTAAGATGTGAGCAAATGTTCCTCCACTGAATGCACAACTCATCGATCCTTGAAGCAGATGGGCTAAAATAGAAGAGGCCATGTTGGGTTACACTCATGTCAGCCAGGAACAAACAACACAAGGAGTCTTCAGTGCTTGCAGCTGTGTCAGGCTGTGCTTACTTACAGTGTTTTACTGAGCTAAATGCTTAGGCTGGCCTCTCAACATGTTTAAAATGACTACCTATTGCTACAACTTAGCATAAGATTACTAAAGCTAACATGCTGATGTCAAGCTGGCAGCTTTATTGTTTACCACCTTCAGTAAATGTGCCAACATGCTAATATTGGCTAATTAGCACTAAATACAAAGTATAGCTAAGATGTAATGTGCTTTATTTTATAGGTTTAAATCTCTACCTGCTCAAGATGACAGTGATCACCAAACTTTGTATGTACAAAAGTTTACAACAATCCAACCAACAGATGTCGAGACACATACTCATAAACATCAACATCAAGGTGATGCCAGAAGGAAAGTAATGAGGATTTGTTATCTAGGAATCATGATTGTCTGTACTAATCTTAATGCAAATCCATCCACCTGATGTTGAGATACTGTATTTTCTTGCATGTTAATGTGTAAGTGAGAGCCTTGATCGGCTGGTGGATCTTACAAGAAAAGTCAGAAGATCACCAAATACAGTATGATTCATCTTCTGGTGCTGAACGTCTGTTATTTCATCACAATCAATCAAATTGTTCAGGCTTTTCAGTCTGGAGGAATGTTCTGTACCGACTGACGAAGCTTCATTAAACAACCATCCGTTTTTTAACAACCATGTTTGCAGCCATTCTAGCAGCATGGATAAAAATTAAGGAGCAAAATTGCCTAATAAATTGTTTGCCAAAGTGGAATTAATTTCAGTTTGCTCTTAAAGTACTTACAGCCTCTTGATTTCACCCTCAGGTTAAACAAAATATGAAAAACACAGTGTATGAATTCCCAACCAAATATGCTCACACAGTAGATTAACACACAGAGACAAATCTATGCCTTTAGGGATGTATTTGGGCTTTTTAAACGGGCTGGAGTCAAACAACATTTAAACAGTCAGAAAGAGACGCTTAGTGAACAGTTAAACTTTGGGGAAACAAACTGAAAAAACAAATAAATCATGAACACACTCTTTAAGTCAGCGCTGTTTCTGCTGATTGACTGAAACACTTTTCCTGAAAGGTGACACATGTAGCTCAACATCAGTGAAATGGTACGTTTATCTATACGAATATTTTCTTTTGAGGTTCCAGGTGGATTAAAGGATAGGACTGGTGATCTTCCACGAAGCAACAGTAGCCCCAGAAAAGGACAAAAATAACATCAAGGTCCCGATTTACTACACTGAGCACTAAAAATGCTGCTGCATGTGCACAAGATACAATTTGTTCCCACGTTTTGAATATTTATGCGCATAAAATAAATGTAAAGAGAGATAGCACAGTCCACTCTTCTATCACATCAAGATCTGTAAGCACAATTACCGTATGCTTGCCTTGTGTGACGTATTTCCAAAACAAGTTGTGTCAAAATATGGTTGTGCCTGGTTCAAGTCTCATCACCTCATTTTTCCGTAAAGTCTCTGAAGTAGGTTAATGCAGACAATCCAAATTTGAAGATGACTATAATTAGGTGCATGATAAGCGTGCATTACATAAGCTTCAACCAAGTTTTATGAAAACTGAGCAGGCAGTTTTTTTCCATGACCTTTCTTACAATCCAACTGCACCAAAAACACAACCCATTAGTGGAGGTAAAGAAAAGGAAATCAACAGAATCAACATGGGATCATGCAGTTGTTAGATATTTTTCCAATAATATCTTTTTTTTGGCTTGTTTGCAGCTTTATTCTCAATGAAGTTATCACTGTGCATACAGTCCTAGTCTGGGATGGCATCAGTCTCAGTCAGTTCTTTATTCATTAAATATTTACATGTTGTTACATGTTCCTTTAGTTAAAATGGCTGTGACAAACATATTTTGGACACTTGCTGGATTTCTGTGCAGTGAAAAAAGAGGAGAGTGCTGCTGTTCTTGCTTGAGGGTGGAAAAATGGCAACGTCACAGGATTAAAGGCTGAAGGGGAATATTGCCACTAATTCAGATAAACATCGGCACTAATAGTATCACTGCTATTGGAAAACACAGCGACTATCTCCAATACAGTCCTGTTTTTTTTTACACTAATAAGACAAATCAAATTACCCACAATTAAGGTAACAATGATACATTGCTGCTCCTAATACAGTACCTTTAGCTAAATGCTGTGTAAGAGAATTTCTTGGAGCTCAGTTTGTCGTTATCAGAAATCATTTCTGTGGCAAACGAGTCCTCAAGCTGTTTAAATGCAAATTTGTTTTTCCTCTCCTCTCATCAGCCTCCAGGTTTGGACAATAGGTTCTCTCTTGTGATTTGTTCCGATGAAAAGGCCTGTAATTTTCCGCCACCATGAATCACACTTTTCAAATTTACAGTGTGTGTGCAACTGTAAAAGGAAATACTGCACATGCAGGCTGCCTGTGTTGTCTCTATCAGGCGGCTGCAAGAAAACGGACTTGGAGGACAAATAAAGAAGGTCAAATTCTCGTACAGCTTTGGCCCTTTCTTGGCTGTAACACTACTTTTACAAACAGGTCTGACATCTAAATTGCTGCTTTTGACTACACTATTGTGCTATACTGACAATCTGTTACTTCTGGTAAGCAAGCACTACTATTACTTGAACATAGACAGCCCCTTATTTGGCTATGTGGGTTGCAGCTTCAAACTGAATGTGATTCGAGTCCTTATAATAGGCATACTGAAGTT
>JAQFJB010000008.1:14719112-14738361 GCA_029874875.1 Naso minor
TAACTACAAACGCTGTTATTCATGTATTAAAAAGCCCTGAAAAATTGGAAAGTGGTAACTGGTGGAAAACATTTTCTCTGACAGCAGAGCAGGCATGAAATTTAAATGCCATGATATTGGATTTTTACAGCAAACAGCAATTGTCTTAAATTTTGAGCTTTCAAAATGTTGCCTAAATAATTACTTGTACACAGAAAGGTTAGCATGAAATTCTAAACTCCTCACCTGTCACCTTTGAATGTGATGTATCTGCACAACTCACTTGCAAAGGTGTGATTATTGCTATTAAAGATACACTCTTTAAACAATAACCCAACACACGCAACCACAGTGATTGCATTTCATTGCATCCTGCACTCATCTAATTTATCCCCCTCAATATACACCAATTACATATAAAGCACTGATGAATCACATTAGGGCAATGTACACTGGAGCATTAATCATGTGTTAGGCAATCAGTGATAATTTATGGCTTCTCCCTTGTTTCTAAATGATCTTTCTCCTATCCCTGATTGATCCATTATTTGGTTGTAAGCAGAAACATATTTGCCACATCAATCAAATGATTAATTGCAAATAATTGCCTTGACAGCTGAACATAATGTACTGTGTGTGTGGGGTTATGTGGGGTGAAGTAGGGAGTTGAATGGTGTTGGTGCCTTTGTAGTTTATCAGGAATGAATGACGACATGGAGGCGTGAACAACGGTTGCCTCCACGAAGTCCGTTTATTTGTGATTACAGACACCTTGTAGTGCATTATCCCGCATATAGCATGGTCACTTACCAAAGAGAAAAATTATTAGACCATGAATTTATATCTAAAGTTTTAAACAAGCAACAACTCCATTTCCCTAGCAACATCTGAAACTTCAAATAACTGGAATAATCATTGCAACCCTATGAGGTTCTTATGTAATGAAAACATAGTTCAGCACTCCAGTAAATAGGACGGGCCATAGAGACAACTTAGCAACAGGAGATAAATTAATCCTCTCAGCTGTTAGCCAGAAAGCTAATGTTATGCTAGCTAGATTCAAAGTCGATAACATTGCGCACGGTGGACAAACAGTAAATGTAATTGGCCAGTATGTTTAACAGCAGGTCTAGCTGGCCAGTCAGCTATGCTATTGTCCCAAAATCAGTAACAATTTTCACAGAGAAAAAGACTGGCAAACATTTGTATTTTCGGCTGCAGCCTGAAGTTATGTCACAGGGCTGAACAGATGGACAGTGAAACAGGACTACAGGCTAAACTCAGTTACTCACCTTTTTCAAATCAAACACAGGGCTTACTCACCTTTTCATGAGATAACCATTGCTTAACATTGGACACTTTAGCCAGCAGACACTTAGTTTAACCACTTTAATATACTACTATCAGCGTGAGGGCTACTTCTTGGGGGCCTACTCATTATTTCGATGACTCACTGTTCCACCCGCGTATGTAGGATGCACCAATGGACCGGTGTTCTGACAATTTCTGCCACCTATCGAAATGTGCTACTTTAGGGTGACCAGACGTCCCAGATTTCCGGGGACAATGCCTGTTTTGAGTGACCTGTCCCCGGCTAGAGCTGTCCCCGGAAACGTCCCTGATTTTAACCCCAAATGGGAGAGAGAAAAAAAGTTGTGTGCAGACTAGAACAACAGTTATTACGGTAACCGGTTACGCCGCTGTTGACGTTATAGGAAGCATGAGGCAGACTTTTGTTTTCCCGGGCTGCACTACTGCGTTCGATTGAGGATTTTCCTGAGGAGGCATACGTTAAAAAAAGAACTGAGAGACTGTGTTAAATTGTATTTATGAACTTATTTATTTTGTATCAGCTGGCATTATACTTGGCTGTGGGTGAAGTGAGCTAAAATAAGGATGATTGTATTAGTGATTAATGCAGTGCGACTGTGCGTCTGTCTAGCGTTATCTTAACTGAAGACCTGAAAAAGTTAACGTTAGCTAACGTTAACGTTACTTTATGTCACTGTTTTCTATGTCACTGTCATTGGTGTACTGCTGCTAAAGTATAAGTTGATGTGATGGGCAACGTAGTGGCATTTTTGGTGTTATTCAGGCTTGCAGATGCTGTTGCATGGTTAAATCTGTTAATTATAGGTTATGAAAAAATGTAGCCTTTCGGCAGTAGGAAGTTGCGCTTCAGAAATTTGGTTTGGCTATTCTTTGATTGTAATACAGTGGCACACTGTGGCATCCACCAGCAGGTGGATACTTTCATGAGATGTGATTTATTTATGTTATTTATTTTATTTGTTATTTTTTGTGACCCAATTTTTTCTTGCAGCTTGAATACTAGTTGGTTCCCCTTTCGGGTTTGTTTGTTTTTAAAGTCATTGAGTATAAATTAATAACTCAACAGCGTTTTTCAGTACATTATACTATTAAATGTTTTTAAAATACATGAAACCATAATTGTCCCCATTTTGTATTTCATAATGATAACATTTAATGATTTTTGACTGCCGTGCTGGAAATGTCCCCGGGTTTCATTTCAGAAATCTGGTCACCTTATGCTACTTTGCGGATCTGAGCATGCACAGGGGAAACTGGATAAATTTAGGCAAGGTGTCCAGATGGTTAAGGTTAGGGCAAAATTACTGGGTGGGCCATATAAATTCAACACAGAGGTTAAGTTTAGGCAAGCAATCACTGACGGTTATGATTAGGCATGTGACCCGAATACAATCATGCCTACGAAATTTGGTTAAGTTTCTTGGTTCGTGCTCTGGCAGCATTTTTTCGACAAAGCAGCAGAAATCGACAGAACATCTCTCCGTTTATGTTCATCTCGAAAGGAAAGGAGGAAGCAGTGAGCAACTGGATGTCTGTAATATTGGTGCATCTTGCAACATGTGGGCGGAACAGTGAGCCGTCGAAACAATGGGCCGTCGGAAGAGCGGTGCGGCACCACTTCTTGCAGCTTGTGTGTTATGAATGCCATCCTGTGGTGCTCAGAGGATGCACTGTAGGACTATGGTGTTGATCGTAAGATATTAGAAAAAAAACCAATTAATTCATTTCTAAAGTCATTTTGTAGCTAAAGTGCATTAATTTGGAACAGGGAACAGACTGTTTAACTGGAACTATAGGCTACTTGAAGAGTTCCATAGGTGTCCACAATTATCGCTCACACTGTTGAACCCACCAATTTCATTCACAGTGTCCATATCTTTTTGTAGTGTTACAAAATCACATGAATACTGTCAGATTTTCATAGCAGCAGCGATAGGTTTAGCCTGAGGTATTATGTTTTCGAGTTGTCCCTCAGTCCACACAGACTTACATGTCCATCTGTCAGCCCATCCCATTCTCATGAACAGAATATCTCAGAAACACCTTTAAATATGGCACAAACATCCACCAGTTTAGGTCTCAGCAGCAACAGGAAGAGAAATTGGTGTGCAAGCAAAATGCTGCTGAAAAGTTGCTAGAAGTCAGCGTGTAACGGTCTGACATAAATGTTTTGGGGGTGTGAGTTAGGCCGGAGCCTATCGATACTTAACCAAAGGTTGTGAATCAGTACTTTTATTATCTTGTGTTGTTTTAGTCAGCCGTACAATGGATTGAGAACAAACCAACAACTCCAACACTTTGTACCTGAACCCTCCAGAACTAATCACTTAAATAAACCACTCAGCACAATACCTACGCAAATTAAAAAATGCACAATAATTCACAAAAATTAAAGAGCAATGCACAGCAATAATTCAGTTACAGTGAAAGAACCCCAAAGAACATGTCTTAATGGCTTTTAACACCATGCCGGAGGACTACGGTTGGAAACTAGCCACTGGCTAACACTGGCACATTTATAGAAATGTATGATTAATGTGCACTGTCCTCTCTAAATAAATCAATTTTTTTTAAAAAAGAACAAAGGAACAACAAAAGATGGTAATAATTACTTACATGCTGCTTCCGCCTACTCATGTACAGGCCGAGGGTTTAGGCTGCAGCTTCCCAGAGTCAAGGCCACTGAGGTACCGACAGCTTCCAACGAGTTGATCTGCTGAGGCACACCGTGGATGGGTTGGATGCGGACTTGCAGCGTTTTAAAAGCCAGAGGTTGACAACGAAAGGAGGGTTAACTGGTCCTTGCTCCTCATTTGCCAGCATCTGACGCTAAACTGATTTTTGCATCTTGTATAAAGGAACGTACCGGGGCTGGGCTTCACCAAGCACGGGTTTATGGAGTGATGCCACTGGCTGCCTGGACTGGTGGGGTGTAGAGTTGAAAAATCCAGGATGCACTCAGAACAAGCCCTTATTGCAACATGAATGAATGATGAATGGATGATACATAACAGAATTGACAAAAACATTCTCCATTGCAAGGATTAATAATGTTCTCATCAAACATCAAAAATATTGGGATTGCCACAAAAGATAATGTCACATGATTAAGTGTAACAAAATCAACCATATTTTTAAAAAATACAACAGAGGACAGCAAAGGGCAAACCTTTAAGAAGATCGTCTTATGACTACATAGTTTACACATTTTTTCAGCGTCTTAGGAAAGAAGAAATAAGTGTCATTATTGCTTATTGACTTTGTTTCCTTGCCTACTGTGACACATGAATCTGCCTGTTGTGGAACAGCTTTCAGAAAGAATGTCAGCCTTGATCAAGCAGTGTAGATACAGATCAGTCAATGTAGTGCAGTCTAATCAGAGGTGGGTAGAGTAGCCAAAAACTATCCTTAAGAATATTATTACTTTAGAATTATATGACTCAAGTAGAAGTAAAAATTGTCATCCATATAATTACCTGGGTAAGAGTACTTAGCGCAAATCTACTCAAGTACTGAGTAACTGCTGAATAACTCTGATTTTTTGTTTAAATCATTAGTGCGATCATAATCGAATAGACAAAACATAAAATAGCAATGTGCAAATTCAGATACTGCCAAACAATAAATATCCTTTTAACTAAAGCAATAATAAATTAAGTCTTTACAAAATAACATAAATTAAGGCAAATTCCGTCACAACACACACGATAGGGGACAATATGTAGGATAATAAATCCTCAAACTTTGGGGGTCTGTAATTCAAACACAGTTTGAATGTGAGGCCCGGGCTGTTTGCCTCAGTAGTCACGGTGTGCTGTGTGTATCCGTCATTTACCAAGGCCCAGCTCAGACTTGCTGTCTATGACAGTTTATGGAGATCGTAGGCAAAAAGCCCCTGACCAGAGCGTGCTTGCACGAATGATGGTCGGCATGTGTGAACTGTTTAAGAAAGCAATAATGAGCTCGCCAACAGCTGGCAGTGTCAGTGGATTTCTACCATGCCAAATATCTGGGCCAGTCACAGGTGTGCAGGTACCGTACAGCGGCCGAAGTTAGTAACGATGGACCCCAGCACAAGCTACCATGATGGGCCCTTGGGCTAATCAGATACAAAGCATGCACGCACACACTTAGATATGCACACAAAATTAAGCGTATATATAAAGTATACAGTCAAAATTCTGAAACGTATCAACAAGCACCTGAGTTCAGGGACGCCGTCCCTCACTGTGGTGCTGAAATTTTTCTGGTATTTTTAGTAAAATTACTTCACAAATCAGGTCAACCGCTATCCTCTTCAGCATAGAGGCAAGAGATTTTAACAAGACAGAGAAACAAGAGCAGCAATACTTGTCAGCAAACAATGCCATGTCCCGAAAAACTGACCACCTCAATCAGCATGCACGCAGTTTACCCATAAAAACACACGCACACAGTGAAACAGATGCGCAGCTGCAACCTGACTCTGAAATGCTAACAACCTTTTTGAAGAAGGGCACAGCAGCCCAGATACATCCAAACTCCTTTACAAAGCGCTTGTACTCACCTATTTGAATGGGAAGTAGGCCTGCTGCATGCCAGGCAGCTGAGGCATGCAGGGGCGTGCTAGAAGGGAGCCTGTCTGCGGGCTGGCAACTGTTTGTAAAAAACCCAAATGTATCCAATTTAGGGATCTTCGCCACTTTCTCCTCCTGCTCCCTTTGCTTCTGTCTTTTCTTGAAACCACTATTGTGCTTTTATGTCATCGGCATGACTGCTGTTTTCGCTTGTCAGTCTTGTTTGTCATGGGGACTTGTTGCATTGTCGCATGATCAAATAAAGACTCAAGATTGGCCAACAACATATACAAATTACCCAGCATTCATTGTTGCATGCGGATATTGCATGAATACCAAAGAAAATAAGAAATCTTGTTCTTTCGGATCATTTTTGATAGTCATCCATAGTTTTTATGGCATTCGATGTGTAAAGTAATTCCATCGTATTAATCATATTATTGACTTCTTTTCAAAAATCAATGAAACCATGATGAAAGTAGACACGCATATATCGAGGATTATATATCAAACTTTCATTTTATTATATAGGCTGCAATGAAGTGCATGTTCATCTGAATTTCTTAACTTTCTTCAAGCAAGTCTTTGACATATACTTGCAGACTACAGCACTTAGGCCCTAACAATCATGCAGGCCCCAGTGCAATTGCACTACCTGCACTGCCTATATCTATGCCCTAGGAACCGTGGTAAGGAACTTACCAGAACAGAACAGAACTGGCCATCAAGAGCACCAGAAGCCCTCCTGGTGGCCTGACCCGCCAAGTGGCCCTCAGGCAGGAGCTTAATTCACACACCAGCTCATACAGTATCACCATCAGCTCACACATAGCAGTGGGAGTCAGGTGGAAGGTTGCAACATGAATGCTGTGTAACGGGTGTGTAACGGGTGTGTAACGGGTGTGTTTGAGACCCAATTGCAGCACAGCGGACACACAGCTACAGTTTGTAATGACTTCACTGTAGTTTGCAGCAGACACAGGGAAATGCAGGGGAAGTGTCCAGCAGTTGTTCAACAGGGAGTCTAAGGTAGAATCAAAGAAACTCACACTGTTGCGACAAGGCAGGAAATTTCCACACAGCCACAGGAGCAGGCAGACTGAAACCAGGAGGGCAAAAGCAGAAACTGTGGTCGGGGACAGAAGGCTGAGGAAATTACCGGGATTCAGGCAAGATTGGCTGGTCAAAGACAGGCATGGTTGGCAACATGAAATCAGTCCAGGAAGTAGTGCTGGAGAGTCTTGCATACGAAGAGATGAAGAACAATCTGGCAGTGAGTGTGTGGAGAACAGGAGTCTTTACACTGAGCCAGCCTGATTGAAAGCAGGTGAGTGGAGTTGCCTTGATGAGGTGAGTGTGGCTGGCAGTCAGAGTGGAGCAGAGGTGGGGTGAATGGAAAAGTACTGCATGAGGCGAGCAGAATGGCAGAACTGTGACACGCTGAGCTGTATTTCAAGAAGCCTTTGGCATAAGTCTCTTGACAAAAAATTGGTAAAAATAAAAGTAATGAGCGGAACGTAGCCCAATGTAAGAGAGGACAAGTAGTGTTTAAAAAAGTAGTAACAAATATACTAAAGTAAAAGTAAAAAGTTTGTTGCATTAAATGTAAAGTAAATGTAATGCATTACTACCCACCTCTGCATTTAGAAAAGTTGATGTCATTCCTAATAAGCACGAATAAACACCAAGTATTGAGACAGCGTTTCACCAGGACAACTTGTGATGAAAACGCCACCCTTCTTAGTGACAGGTGATGTCACTACGAACTGATGGGCTGTTGAAAAAAGTGACATGCCTTCCGTTCTTCTTGAGTCGAGCTGAGAGCGACCAGTTTACATCACTGCAACTTTCCCTGCAACCGTTTGGTCTTGTAGTGAATCTTTGGTGAAAACTGGCTGTCATAATTAAAATAGTTATTTTGGTCTGAAATAAAAAAAAATTCAAAAAAGAATAGCGTTTTTAAAATGTGACACTAAGTTCATTATTTGCCCCTCTTGTCACATTATATGAAGTGAAAATGATCCACTAATAAAAGAAAATATAAAGAATAGGATGGAGAATGCTTTCTTATTAATGCAAAGCTATTGGCACAATATGTTGTACCTGGGGGCACATAATGGGGCTGTGGAGAGAACAGGATGTGCTGTCAGTAAATGCCTCGTCTGTTTGTGTCTCTGTGTAATTCCATTTATTCCAGATGTCTGTCCTGGTTTGCCAAAATGAGCAACACAATTGCAATAAGCCTCAATTAAATAACGATAACATGAAAGGCACAAACTGCTCTCACAACAGCTGTTGTGTTCCCGGGTTGCACAACCAAGATCACCAGACAAACAGTGTGGACTGTAAATTTTTTTTCATTTGCTCGAGATGAGACTATCTTTATGTGATTATTATTTCAGGTTTAGCTTGAAGTATGGCTGCATTTTTACGGCTCGTTCTCCCGTGATAAGAGGATAATTTATCGGGTGAGCTTTCATCATGTGATGGAAAGCAAGTTTGTAGTTCATGATCACACAGATTTGGCCGTCAAGATCACTGCCAGCAGCATCACTGCAGTGTGATCATCTGTAGAGCTTCAGCCGGCCTTGTCCTCAGAGTGCTGATCTGAATGTTTTCTCTAACAGAAAGACACAGTGCAGTTTCTGCCTGTGTTAGACCTTGATTGAAGTACAGTCTGATGTGTTGATCAATAGAAACTCTGTTATGTAAAATTTTCAGCAAGCCCACATACAGGTGTCAAGAACCATCTGCATGCTGGCGCTGATGGAGCTCCTGATCTCTAATAAAAGTTATTAGACAAAAGGAAACCACAGGCTTTTTTATCCCATTATCAGGTAAAAACAAGCCTTGTTATCGTGTGATAACGCATTAATTTATCCTGATATCACAGGAAAACAAGCTTATCATCAAGGTGTCCCATGATGGTGAAAGATTTTTTTTCAGAATCCTGGGATAACAGAAAGAAAAAAAATGGTAGCAACCACGGCTGCCCCCGGCTTCTGTAGTATAAAACCAGCAACATGCTACAACATGTTTTGATGCCACACAGTATAAAATTCCTGGGATGCAATGTGTTTGACTCATGAGTGCTACTACTTGACATGCTTATTATTCTAAAGAAGAATTGTGTGTTTTATCAGTTTATGTCATTTTCCAAGTTATATCCTTTAAGTAGCATTTCGATGTAACATGCTAAAATGTTAGGCAGAAAGTTCTAATGCACAGTAAAATAAGTCACATAAAAAAGACTGTGACATCGATATTCAAATGAGTAGAGGCACAGACAAACTTTTTAGATTTTAGGCATAACACCGACAACATGATAAAGTGGTAAAGGATGTGTGAACTGTTAGTGTACAAGAAAGGACTGATGGGTAAATGAGCCGCAGGTGCGTCAGCAGGGTGGGGATGTGAACAGGAAACGTTCGGTACACAGCTAATGTAATTTCCTGTTAGGGGTGGTCGGATCGATCCAAATATCAATAGCATCAATACCAATGTTGAGTATTGTTATCGGATTGATATTAGCGTGATGGGATCAATACTTTAATTTCAGTTTCTCTCCGATCAGTATGTGCTTTTTTTTTTTTTTTCACATCTTTCATGAACGCTTTGCTCCTCCTCCTCCCCTGCTCTGCTTCGTTTTGCTGTCGTGATGTCACGTGACTCAAAAAATATTTTTTATTTGCCTAAAAACTGTGTTTAAAATCTGTCCTAGGTTTCAACATTCACAAAGTTAACAGTAAAAACCACAAAATCATTTAGATTTAGATTCAGATTTAGTATACTGATGATTCATTCACCTCATAAATGATGACATACTGCTTTCTCCCACATTATAGTACATTAGCAGCTTTTATAAGTAAGAGGTATCAGTATCAGTATCGTCGTTACTGGCCCTGTATTGGTATCAGATCGATACCAAATTTTGCAGTGTCAAACTAACTCCTGTTCTGTTGTGGTGATTCTGCTGCCTGGATTATGTTTAAAGACTTAATTTCTCTGTGAGTGAAACGCCACATTTATGTACAAACCTTTTACAAGAGAGGGATTGGAGGGAATGAATCCAGGTCTTTAGCAGGCAGATGCTTCAGTCTTCTCCATCTCTTCTTTAGTAGCTCAAACGCCCTTTCAGTCACAGTGCTGGTTGTGCTGTGGAGTGTGTTGAATTCTTTTGCCTGTGGGAGAAGTGCCTGTTCTCTCTGTGTGGTGTCTGATGAGAGATGTGCTGAGTGAGTATGCAGAGTCTCTAAGCAGGTGGCAGTCATTTCCCATTACATCCTGGAGATGGCCATATAATGGGCCCCTGGGCATCACGCATAGACGCTGGCCAACCAGCTGATACATCCAGGAGCGCTGTCTCTGATGTGCACACTGCCTCAAGTGGAATACCTTCACGTCCTTTCCAATTTATGCGACTGTTTCGTTGGAATCTGTGTACTGTGATGACTCGTGGGAAACCAGTCTTGAAAGCCATTTATCAGGCTGGAAAGCTCATTCTCTCTGTGCCATCATATTTACTCCTTCCTCAGTCCACACAGAACCCTGTCAATATCATATAACACAATGCAGGCCTCTTTCTGACATGCCAAGCTGTTCAGCAATGCCTCTGAAACTTTGCCAGCAAACAAATGGACTATATAAATTGATAAATATCAGAGAGGAAAAGCTTCCAAGATTAAATCAGTTGTCTTTGGAGCACAAAAACAACCAGCAAGAACTTCATTGTAGACCTGCAGACTAATGTTTCTGACGAGTCTTCTTCAGAGACCTGGCAAAGAATCGTTAGACTGCAAGTCTGCAATAAAGTTTATGTGAGTGAGCGTACAGGTAAGTTTCCTCCCTACAATATCGCCCCATTTTGAGGCATTGTGTAAGTAGGTGAAAGCGAATTTAAGGGAGAAGTTTGTTTTTTTGCACATTAAGCCCTATTATAAGGATGTTTGCAATTACATACCGTGTTCTACAGCATTTTTATGACAACTGACGCAGTCCTGAGAGGTGGAGCTGCTTGCTGACCTCAGTGCTAGCTAAAAATGACTAAAAACAACAGAGGGTAAGGGGCATTTCAGATGTTTTGACAATCAGTTCTATTGGTATCAGTTTGCTGTACCAGGCATAGCGATTCAGGAGCTCTTTGAACAGTTGTATCCCTAAAAAAGTTTTGACAGGCACACAGGTTGGAAACAAGTCGTCTAACCAATTTTGCAGTTTATCCAAAACTAAATTTGGAGATAAAATTGAACGTTGGAATACTTGAAGTGTCAGAAATAATCCCACACTGCAAAAGAAAGCTGTGCTGTGCAGTTATTTTGCAGTTTGCCTGTATTTCATCTAGAACTTGGATGAAATTGTGGATGAAATTTGGCTAAAACATGTCTGGACGTCTCATCTCTCATTTCACATCTGACTCCTTTTGAGTGATGTTGCTGGGTTCCAGCATCTCGGCAACTACTTAACTACTTAACTGAACTACTTACCACAATGCTACTATTACTGACAGAAGTGACATAAAAATAAAATGGAATTATGCTTTAACAATAAAACACAGTGACAGTGATACCCTTTCACAAAAGAGAAAAACACCCAGAGATCATCATGTCAGCTGTTATTCTCAGACTGCGAGGCCCAGGCAGATGGTCAGAGCGGGTCTCAGCATTGGGACCGGCTGTCAGATATGAGGCCCCTCAGGCTCCCAGTAAGTAAGAGAGAGAGAGTGACGGACTGCTGGCCTCGCAGGGAGCTGGAGCAAAGGCCTGCAGCTTGTCTGATGGCAGCTCCCAGAGCACGAGGAAATGGAGCTGACAGACAACTAATGTTTACTGTGAAATGCACACTATGTTTGACTGTTTGACTATGGATTACTTTGGCTGGGTAGAATT
This sequence comes from Naso minor, assembly GCA_029874875.1. Taxonomy (NCBI): domain Eukaryota; kingdom Metazoa; phylum Chordata; class Actinopteri; order Acanthuriformes; family Acanthuridae; genus Naso; species Naso minor. The sequence goes on from JAQFJB010000008.1 coordinate 14,730,865, forward strand.
GACAGATATGGTATACTGTTTGAGTGTTAAGTTTGAATGTGTGCATGGAGGAGAGGCAAGACGATGTTGGCTCATATCCGGTTTAGTGACACAGATTGGACCACTTATTAAATGTATGCAGACAGCATAAATGGACAATCAAAAAGCATCAAGATCAGAGAGATTTGACTTTTTTTTCTCTTTTATTTCATTTCATTATGCTCCTTTGTGTTAAAACCAAGATTTGGAAATTTAAGGTGCAATGTATAAAAGTAATGGGGCGCAGCATATCGCCACAGTGACCCCTAACTGCTGCTCAGTTTATTCTTTGCTGCTGCTATCTTTGGTAGCTGCTGTTAGCTTGTTGGCTCAGTTAGCCATGCAGCTAGTGACCAGACCGGGACTGAACGCAGCCTCCAAGACGGACTGAGGCCAGCTTGAAGACAAAAATAATAGAATCAAAGATATTTTAAGTGGCTCCGAACAGAACTCTGACTCTGAGGACTATGAAAACACAGCAAGCGCAGACAGAAAAGGCATGAAGAGAGAATGGATATCAAATCTGTGATCAAGGGTTTGTTCCAACCAAACCAGAGTTAGTGACTGTTGGAATAGTAAAAAGAACAGCATAGTTGTTAGTTGTTTTTGTTATTTTTTTTCTTTTGTTTCTATTAAGTTGGACTGATGCATATTTTACAGTTAAGCTTGGGACAGGACAGGCTGGGGCTAGCTGGATAAGCATGTTTAGGTTACTTAGATATCTTTGTGCGGTGATAAATAGGTGTCTTTTATGTAACAAACTTTTTTTTGCATAATGGCTGTGAATTCTATTTTAAACGCTTTCAGGAAATTCTTGCAATATTTTACACATTTTAAAATTAAAAACAAAAACATAGGATGTATTTGCTAAAATTCTTCTGCAAAGGAAGTGATGTTTGGGGTTTTTGCCAACAAAAACAACATGGGTTAGACTGGATTTTACTGGCATTTTTAACAAAGGCTTTAAAAAGTATCTCTTATGAGTGTTTGGGTTCTATTTGAACACAAATCTTTCTGCCAAAGTTGTATTTTTTTGACATTTGTAACATTGCTCCTTTTCAATGAAACAGGTGGCACTTAATTTTAAAAAAAAAAAAAAAAGATTATGGCACTTACTTTCATTCATTAATCAAGGTTAAGCAACATTTCAACGCTTCTGGCCCCTGTCAATCAATTCTCAATCAAACCACACACAAACAATCCTATCTTATCCTGTATCTTAGTTGTGTCTGGCTGTTATAGTCATAAGAATTCTCTGGTTGCTTTTTAAATCTTAACTTTAACTGGTGTGTATTTAGTTGTGCACATTTTATGTTACAGGAATGCTAAGTTTGGAAACGAAGTTTTCATGAGCTTTTCGAAGTGTTAAAAATGCTTCTTGGTTAATAACAGCGCAAAGGTTGACAGTAAATTTCTGAACCTTTAAAATCTAATTTTTACTTTGGCCTTTATACAAATTCCACCATCCTTTCTTTTTTCTTCTCATTTTCTCTTCATTGCTTCTACTGTCCTACTTTCTCTGACTCCTCCCTTTCCTCCTTTGCTGATGCACCCGCATTACCTCTCCCTTCTTGCCTCCGCCCGTCCTCCAGTGTTCCAACCTTTGCTTGCTTCTTTACCTTCCTTTCTACCCATATATTCCCCCTTTCTCCCTATCATTCTGGCTGCCCTTTGCTCTCGCCCGGTTCCTTCTTCCCCCCACAGCTGTTCCTTATGTCCCCCCTACCATTTTGGATCTCTCTGCCTAATTACTCTTAATCTCCTTTCTACCCTTGAAATTTCACAAGACTACCTCTCTTTAACCTGATCCATTTATTTCCTTTGCTCTTTGCACATGTTCACCTCCATCCCACCATCCTTACAAGAGTATTGCCCGTTTACTGTTATGGGTTTTTTCACTGTGACTCTCATCTAAAGGAAAAAGTCTGAATCATCTTTTCCATCTCGGTTATATTCAGATTTCATCTTCTACTTCTCCGCCACCTCCCTCTTTTGTCTCTTTCTCTTGTTCTTTTTTTTTTAGACTGTGGATCGTCTCTCCTATGTCTCAACCTCTACATCACCTCCCATTTCTCTGCTGTATCTCTCTCTCCATTCTGGATTTCTTTTGGCTAATTGCTCCAGTGTAGAAGCCCATAGATCATCTACCCTCATGCTCACACTACTCCATGACAGCTGCTGGAGAAACCCCACAGGGACACAGAGAAGAGGAGGAGTGGTGGAGGAAAGACAGAGACAAAGAAAGAAAGAGGGATGGCAGAAGAGGAAAGAGGGCACGGAGAGAAGAAAGAGAACAAAATAAAAGAGAGAGATGGTTACCGAGCTTTCGTTTGCGATAAACGTCAAATGAACTGCCTTGTTGTTGATGAACAAATGATTTTTAAGGCATCTGTGAGTTATTAACAAAATACACTTTTGAATGTAATTACGCCATTACGATACCAGCTTAAAACCACTATTTCTTCATCTAAAACATGCTTCTCTGTAGTTGATTCGGTGATTTGTTTTGACATCATCCGACTAAAACTTAATGAAACTGTCCTCATGTTTTAAGACAAAAAGACTGTTTTCTCTGGAGGGGAAAGGCAGACATTGGCATCATGATTTCTCTTAGCAGTCAGCTGGTTTCTTTCATCACCACAATGTTTTCCAATAATAATCATGTAGTTTTAATCCAAGCTTGCTGCATGCAGTGACAATGTTGTTTGATCTGTCAGTCTAGCTGGTCCACCGCTCTGGTCCGGGGTGAATTATCCTCACAATTATTTGTGGGTTGCAAAGAATTTGATACAGACATTCATGATCCCCAGACAATTATTTCTGACGTTGGCGATCTGTTGGCATCAGACGTTGAAAGTGTTGATTTTGAAATAAGAAATGTATCCACATGCACTAAAAATGTGCTCAAAATTTTTTACAGACATTCATGGTTCCCAGAGGATGAATCAGACAGATTCTGATGATCCACCATCTCCTAAGGCATAGATACACTTGTAGTTTATCCACACGAACGAACGGAGAACCGGCTGTGTTGTGAACATAGTTTTGTTTGTATACTTGACGATGTACAATGTTTGTTTACTGTAGGACACCACTAGCAGGCACGCCAGAGCACTCAGACATGAACTCGTACGAATCATCAGTAACTTCAAAGCACATCAAGCAATTGCTGACTTGGTCCGCGAGCTTGTCTTTGAACCTTTCCACCATTGTTGTTGTTGTTGCTGCCGGCTTGCCTACTGACCCCTGACCCTATCATTCTCCCAAACCGCCCCTACTGTTCATGTGAGTATTGCATCTTGCAGACAAGTAGTTTTGATTTCAGTGGACGTGCACAACCAACGCTTAAAAGATACGCAGGACAACAAGCAAGTATATCAGCGGCCATACTCTATAGTGCCACTTACAGGTTACCAAATTTTGTACTAAGCAAAATGCGTTGAGAAATATTTGCATGTGATTGCAATTAAATTTGAGTGATTCCTTCCTAAAGGATGAATATTGAGAACTTAAGTTATCATCTGATTATCTGCCATCATCAGGTTAAAATCAGCAAATAACAAACCACATGGTTAACCAAGTTAGTGGAAATGAAAAGCATTTCACCAGCTATGTATTGTCATTGTGAGCATGATAGCGTGCTGATGTTACTCAAAGCACCACTGTGCTGTACAGCCTCACAAAGCCGATGGCATGACTGTATGACTCACTCTAACAACAGGGGCGCCGGTTCACAAAACACTCATATGAGTGATTTTTAAAAACAAAGAAAACAACCTGTTATGTGGCTTAGGTTCGTGACTTGTTGGAATTTACTTTCCCAGCAGGCCAGTGCTACAAAAACCAGGTGGGTCAGAGGAAAATCGGAGGCAGAAATTGCTGCTCACCTTAACAAATGGAGCGGTGGGGAAAAGGTGAGTGTATTTGTTTTTGGTACATTGTCCACATGCTGCTTCGTCTCAGACTTGTGGTTTTAAACACGCTTAGAAATATGCTCAACATGCACATTCAGCAGCTCCTTGACAGCCCGGTGACACCACCTGGAGTTACCCCTGAGTTATTTACAGCACTACAATTCATATGATGGGTGAGCAAGCTTGAGCCAGCAATGGAGACATAGAAAGGGGCAGAAAAAGAGAGAAGGAAGCAGGAACTGACAGAGAGGCACAGCAGGGAGAGCTAGAGATGGATGGCATAGCAGGTGAGAAAATGAAAGATGAGGGGGATGTGGGAAGGTAAGGAGAAAAGAAGGGGGAGGCTGGGAAACATATTGAGGCAGACAGATGAGGGTGGGAAAAGGACAGAGGGTGATAGGGTGATGTGAAAAGTTGAAAGTATGGGAGAAGAGGACATGAGAGGTGACATGATGAAAGATGGAAATGGAGAGTGGTAGAAATTGGCGGGGAAGAGGAAAGATGGATCGAAACACCTCCTCAACTCTGTGCCAAAACTCATGTGAGCCTCAAAGAAACTGATACAGAGTAGTCACATAACCACAAAAAAGTCACTCTAGAGTTGCCATAGTAACCACAGACACACACCATAGCAACCAAGGTTACAACTGTACAGTTTGTCTGAACAATGGATACTGAATCTAAGCATCACATGGGATTACAGGATTAACAGCACATACCAAAGTTTCTGTACTGTATGAACAAACTGAAGATTTTTTATTATTTATTTGTATTATGTGTTGATAGTATAGACTGATCTGCATACCGTTTTGAAGCCTCGAGTTTGGCATTATAGTCATTGCTATCTTGTTTTGTTTTGTAGCCAGAAGTGACATTTGAACAAGAGGTTGAAACTGGAAAGTAAAAGCCACGTAACGCCTCTATCCTGATTGGCTCTGAGTGAGATGTGCTAGTGACTTGTCAGTCACTAAGTAGCCACACCCTAAAGCAAACCCTGTCTTTACCATGGATTTTCCTTTAAATTGGACCATTATGCACAAAATGTATGTCATGCTGTACTGAAAAAGACTTGAAATAATCATATCATAATCATAATCATATAAATAGTCATTTTCTCCTAAACTTAAATACAATCAGACTTCCTTCTGCAACCAGTGGAGGCGTATCCAGGCTCAAGGCATTTCCCCTTTGGCTTAACTTTTCAGAGCCTGAGGCTGCCTCCACCTTATACTGTCTACAGAGCATACACACACTGGTAAATGCGCACGCACATTCAGAGCACGCATAGACAGACTCACACAGCTATTTAAAAAGTGGTAATCCTCTCATATGATAACTTAAGAGACCAAAATCATTAGAAGAATTCACAGTGTTAATCACTTATGCGGCTCTTTATCATACAGTCCCCCAGGCACACACTAGCTGAAGCATTACACCCATTATCACATTCATATAATTTTCAAGCACGCCTCCTTGCTTCCTTTTCTCCCTCTCTCTTGGTCAGTGATTTAGTCACCCCCCTCATTGTCTGTTCCCCTCTCTGATTCCTCAAAATTTTCTGTCAAAGCCCTTCTCTCACAAAATCCAATCCTCTCATTTAAAACATTAATTGAGTCTAAAAATGGCTGACTTGGCCGAGACTTCCGCTGGTGAAACTCCCGTTTGTCGATCGTTTTGGACAGGTCATTAGAGACAGTGATTACGGGTGAAATCTTGCTAATTAGGTGGTTTAACAAGGCAGAACGTCCACGGTGACAGGGAGGCTCTCACACAGAAGTCCCAGAAGTTTGGTGGAAAAGCTGAGGCACTCGTCTCCTTTAAGTGCACAGTGATAATCAAGTCTAGTGACCTTACAGCAAGGACAGTGTTTGCCCGCTGAGTCTGTACTGATGAGGTTGGCTGTGACTTCTTAACTGACTACTTTGTCAAAGTCTTGTTAAAGCCAGTGGATGCTGCTGGAATGCTATTAATTCAAAACTCTAATCTACATTTTCCACATTTAGTGAATGCCTTTACCTGATTTACCCTTGATTGACAGTAAGTGCGTAGATCCTCAGAATCTTGTTTATTTTAATGAGACATGGAATTGGTGAAGCTACAGGAAACAGCCTATTTCTGATACAAGTTAAAACATGATGCCCTGAGGATCATAAGTTTACGCTACATGGACAAAAACCCACAGTAAAGAGAAAAAGTAGCTAGAGCAACTAGCTAGAGCAGAGCTAGAAGGAGAGTTAATATTGGGTAATATATATATTGGACACCTGGATGTACTGTAAATAAACACTAATTTTTCTTGCCCTCTTCTAAATGTGTAAATAGGCAACAAGTTCACCACAAAAACTTTTGCCCCACATCCAAGTGGTCAAAAAAATCAATTAATGCAGGTTTGAATAACAGAATAATTAGAAACACTAGAATAAATATAAGTTTGTGTTACAAACGTGCTTGTGTTTACTTTTTTGTTGGGTAAATGATTGAGCTAATTTGGTGGGTAGCTTGGTGAAGTGTTTTGGGTTTCGCTAAGCAAGTCAGATTTCAGTGATGGGAGAAGTAGGTCTACTCAAATCTTTTTTTTAACTAAAAGTAAAAGCAGCAACATCGCAGTGTAATTACACTCTATCATAAAAAGATAACACATTCAAAATTTTACTTGAATGAATGAATGAATGAATGAATGAATGAAAATTTATTTCAGACATGAGAAAACAAAAACAAAATAGAACAAAAATTTAAATTAGTTCAACAAAAAAGCTGAATAATATGAAGAGAAAAAAATATTACAAAATAAAATCAAGCATTGACATGTCTGAAAAGGAGTAGGAAGAAGTATACACTTATTTAATCCAACCCCTTCTCCACAACTCAGTTAATTTTCATGAATTTACTTCCATACCTGGACCTGCGTACCTGCGTATGCTCCTATCAAAATATATACGATTTATTATACTATATTTACAGTTGATATATAGCAAATTATTACTTAAGATGAAGTGCAAAAGTGCGAGCATCTGTAGCCTAATCTTCATGTAGAACAACCCTTTTTCAAAATGATGTGTATCATCATATTGGATTATAATGCAATAAGACATTAACTATATCACTTTAATTTGGCAGCTGGTAAAGGCTGAGCTAAATTTAAACAGGCCTACTTTCTGTACTGCTGGGTCGGCCTAGCTTTCAAAATTCCGCCAAGGAAAAAAAAAAGATAACATTTCTTCACTGTAGCTTAACTTATAGTAACGCATGATATATGTTAATCATTATTGTGTCATTTGTGAATCTGCAAAGTAATTAGCGACTGAAGTCATTACATTATAGTGGATAGTGCCTCTGAGAAGTAGCAAATTAGAAGTATGGCAGAAAATTTGAAGAACTCATGCAAAGTACATGTAGGCCGACCTGAAAATTGTACTTAAGCAGGCCTACAATACTTAAGTAATTGTGCTTATTTACTTTCCACCACTGATAAATAGCACGTCACGGATGAACTCTCCAGCCATAGCATGATCAGCCCTGCAGGTAGCCAATCTGTCTGAAAACTGTAGCCTACAGTTTCATGAGA
>JAQFJB010000008.1:14816316-14834509 GCA_029874875.1 Naso minor
GAAACAAGTCCAGCTACCATCCCCTGATGAAATTCAAATTCCATTTTACTTAATCTCTGTTAGAATGTGATGTACGTCTCTGTCACAAAGGCCCTATTGTGTTTTTTCCCATAGAGAGCGAGATGAGCCTCTAAAACTACCACTGTGCTTCAAAACAGGAAGCCGCCTGTCAGCCAGTCACAGAGAGCTTCCTGTGGCTCCACTGAGAGCCCAGCAAAGTGACAACACAGGGGAGAAAAGACAGAAAGACAGAGGGGATTCTTGACAGTGACACAGGAAGGGCGGATGTCACTAGTGTGTGAAAACCTCAACACTCCTAATTCTTAAAAGAGTGTTTACAGTTATTTTTAGGGTTGACACTGAGTTCAAAAAAGAGAGAAACATTTAGACCATAAAACCCATTCAAACAGCACTTCATGACTGAATTTTAAACACTTCACATGCAGAAATTTTTTTTTTAAACTCTTGTTGTTGTCTTTAAAATTGATACAGATACACAGGGGAACATTACTATTCATTTAAAGTCATGTTGTGCCCAGAAGATGAATGTTTTTTTTAATCCTCGCTTGACTTTTTGCCTGTTTGGTACTGAGCAGGTCATGTACAGTGGGTTTTAAGAGCATTTTAGCTGAAAAAAGCTGCCTCCTCCACTGAAATCAATGTGGATGAAAGCAGTGAGGGAAAGCCAAATCAGAAAAGTTTGGGGCTGCATAAATAAAGCAATGAACTTTAAGAAACACTTTTTATAGCTGAGAAGACACTGCAGAGTAAAGTGATATTTCTCTGTGGGTTTGTCATTGGGAGCAAGCCCTTGCACATAGTTAATTTAAAATATTAATTATAGTAGTTTTGATTAAGTTAAAAATAATCCAAAAAGTTCTGAACATATATCAGAAAATATGTCTATTTAAAGTGATTTTTTTCTTTTGTCTGATGGAAATATTTAGAAAAGATTACAGTAAATAAATATGAGGACATTACAGCTTTGGGAATACTGCTGTTTCTGATCGGACATCTAGACTGATTGAACATTATGCACAGATGGACAGATGTGAATATGGATAAAGGGCAAGAGACAGAGACAGAGAGAGATCACAGTAACTTAAAACTTGAGAAGAGGATATAGATGAACAGAACATGAAAAGGCTGAGCTAGAGGGAGGATGAGAAATGAAAAAAGAGGCTCTTTGGCAGATTAATGTCTCTTGATGCATATAGTCACACAGCCTCCTTGTATTTGCCTGTGAGCATCACTATGGATGGCCTTGTGGCTTCATTAGCCAGCTTACATGAATGCATGGTATGAAGCATGAGAGCGTATGTTTATACGGCTGCAACAAGCCTGTAACAGTAATTACAACATCTCCGACTCAGCATGAATGAAGATGTAGGTCGTCAGTGGACGTCTCCTTTGATCCGACAATTAAAACAGACAGAAAATCAGAAAAATTGTGGGGATTGTTAGCTGTGAAGAACTAAAGGATAGAGTGAACATCAGCAGATGAGCTGAACTCTCTTTCCTGCAGCCTCATGTGCTGTGAAGACGGCAGAGGACGGATGATTAATGGCGTTTGTTCCGCCGCCTTTCACCCTGGAGCACAACACCACCAGCAGAGGGGTTAGGAGGTGATTTACCGGGAATCATGAGATGATGTATGGAATGTACAAAAATGGCCTTTAAACACAGAGTAAGGGACTCCAGTATTAAGATTTAATATTTAATGCAGCAGCCACCAGTAGCCTTTGTGTATGATATACTGTTGTTCTTATTTACACAATATACCACAGCAATTGAAAACACTTTATTCTGATTGGCTGGCAGATATCCATTAAAACAGTGCATGAAAAGACATTTTCTGTAAACACATCATCCACCTTTATTAAATCACTACCACATGCTATGCACAGGTTACCTAAATATGGGTTAATCAGGCTACATACAACTAAAATAATGGCACACACAGTGTCTCTTGTCTTTTCTTGGTCCAATCTGTATGTTGAAAATAATGGACACTGTTCCGCTTCATTTAGCCTATTGTTGTTCTTCACAATCACCTCACTCATTATGCTTCTACATCAAAATTAACAATAAAATGTTAAGTGGATCATGATTGATTGACCAGAAAGTACAAAAAAATTACAACTAGCCTAGACATTTACGGTCATGCTAGCTGCTCTGGGAGACTGCACTTATGCGTAGCATTGCTTCAGGTTCAACACTAACATTAGCAAGCTAACATCCCACAAAAAAGTGCTAGCATAATGTTTAGCAGGTATAACTGTAGGTTTACTATGTTTACCATCTTAGTTTAGCATGTTAACACTACAACATGAATAAGCATTAAACACAACTTAGGGTTAAAGGTTAATGCAATTATCTTTGCAGGTGGTCATAAACCAAACCAGTTGACAAACTAAAATTTGGATCTGAAGATGAACCCTGAAGGTCCACTGAATTTCTAACATTACCAAAGTCATTAGGACACATTGACACAAATGAGAACAATGAATGCCTGTACAAATTTTTGCTATTAATAATTTAGTCTGAACAAAAATGGACGACTCACTGAACAACATTTGAGCCGCAGAGCCTCCATGGGCCGCAAAAACTTTGGCAGGTAGGTTCTTGACGGTGAAGAATTTTCTGCTTTTCTCTTTTGTATACTAACTAACTAACTCATATTAAAGTTGCTGTAAGTCATTACACTTTATTAAAGTAAATGTTAAAAAGCTCTACATTCTGACAGGCATCACTGATATGGAGTTTGCTTAGTAATGTGTGGTTCTCCCAGTCTCTCTGCTCTGCATAAACAAAAAATACATGTGTGGAAGCCCCTCTCCTGATTGGATGAGAGTGGGAATGGGGTACCAGAAAATAGCTTTACTGTATAATGCAGAGCAACGGGCCCATATTACTGACAAAACACTCAATATAAGTGATGCCTGTCTGAAAGCAGAGCTATTTGACACTTATTTAAAATTTGGGGGGAAAACATATTTGAATACCACTTACAGCAATTTAATACTTATCAAACTACTTCTAATTCGCTGCCTTAATTTTGAAATCTTATTGCATTATTATTAACAAATCAAAAAGTGTGTACAGTAATACTCAGACGCTCTGTGTCCCTGTGTGTAAGGTTGCACATGTGTTGTAGAGGACAGGACATTAGCGTTGATAGTGCACAGGAAGAACTATGTGGTCAAGTGATTCTGTCAGCAGCTGAGCACATGAGAAAAATGCTCAACAGAAAAATGCGGCGAGCACTGACAGAAACTCAGCTGCTCGGTCTGACTCTAAACCTTGGCTCTTGTGGCAAGTAGAGCGGCAGATGCTCTTTTACGCTTCAGACCTTTGAAGTTCCATATGCAGTCAGGCACACGAACACACGCAATCAAACGCACATGCCACACAAACTGGAACAAGTAAAAGGTTGACTTGAAAAGGTCATCTTGTAAGAGAGCTAACCACGATTTCAGCTGTCAAACGTCAAAGGAAAAAAAGAACGAGCGGTTAGAGCTGCAAGTCACACATCAAGCAAGTGATCGACACACTAAGTGGTTTCTCACACAACTCAGTGAGGCTAACTAACAAGCTCAAACTCAGACATTCATGCACACACACAGCTCTACACATGCATGGCTGGCTGTATAGTATGAATGTAGATGGTAGCCTATATGTGGAGTGACTCAGTCACCTTAGTGGTAGTTTGTTCTGTGGCTCCATCTCATCAGTGAGAGGGTTTATGCTCTGGCTGTGCAGGGCCGTATTATGCGGGCTAAAATAAAGATGTTGATTTGAACAGCATGAGGTGCTCAAGGCTGCTCTGACTGAAACAACCGCCCTCCCCAGCTGCGTGCTAACGCCTTTGGCTATTGCTGCTCCCTCAGTCTGCAAACACACAAAGACGTCCACAAAGCCCAAATAAATTGAAATATGCTTATTTAGTCCTTACTATTAGATGAGAAAATAGGTACCACTCTTTAGATACAATGCTGGCGCAAGCAGAAGGTTAGCTTAACTTAGTTTAGCATAAGGACTGGAAACAGAGGGACAACTCAAGCTAAAAAGCTAAATTAAACAATATAACGTGTTTATTTAGAAAGCTTTACAGATGCTGGCAGGCAGATTTTGTTAAACACGGCCAGGCTAGTTATTTTCCCCTGCTTTTATGCTTTATGCTAAGCTAACCATCTTCTGGATCTAGTTTCCTACTGGACTGACAAAAATGAAATGTGTATCAATCCTCTAATCTATAAATAACAGATGTAAATATGCATATTTCCCAAAATGTCAAACTATTCCTTAAGTGTTCCAATAAGTTGAAGTGTCCTTTATAAGTTGAGGCATTTCTTAGTGTATAGATCCAAATCCACAGGATTGTAAAAAATATGTATTATTTTTCCTGGTTTATGAACAGCTGAGATTTTGAGGATAATTGGTTTTCTCAAGACGGCATTGTGCACACATACACACACTCACACACTCTACTAAACATGCCAGCTATGTCTTATAGCGCATGTTGGCATGAACAATGAGACAATTGGAAAGCAGCTATTTGTTGTGCCTAGCTGTGTTTCACTGGAAGGCAGGTCTGTGCAAGCATGCAAGTTTGTGTGAATGTGAGCGTGTTTGCGAGTAAGAGAGAGAGACAGAAAGAGAGTATCTGCTGGTTACCTACATCCAGATGAACTTGAAACAGACACAAACTGAGTGGGCACCTGATTCTGCATCTCCTTCACGCACACAGAGAAGCCAGACAGAATTAATTCAGTGGGACAGCATGAAGTCCATACTGATGAAATACAATTAACGGTAGGCTCATTACCTCAGCCAAAGAGAAGGAGAGTACACAGACTGGACATAAATCCCCTGACTCCTGTTAAAGCTGGACTGGAATGTCATGTTTCCTGTTTATCTGCCTACATACCGGCCAGACTCCAATTGTGTGGAATCCCGAGTTTAGCTATAGGGGTAGTTCAGCAAACAGCCATACACACTGCTGTGTTGACAGGTGGATTCATAACGTCGGCTGAGCTCCGTCTATCAAAAGCCTGAGGTGCTTGTGATTGAAAACACGGGCACGTTTCTGGTGAAGGCACATATATACGTGCACTACTGTGCTTTGATCACCAAATGTTCTGTGCATTAAACCTGCCCACTGATCATGCAAACGCATGGAACTGCACACGTAGGTAAATATCCAGGGTGACGGTGATGCTCTGGAGGTAGCCTTTTAAATGTCACACATCAAACACAGGGACATGCACGCAGAGCCAGGAGTTGTTAAACACAAGTTCGGAGCGTGGGACCTCGCTTAAGCAAACAGTGATTTTAAATCCTCAATGTCAGGCTGGCTGCACTTTCAAAACTAACAAGAGGAAGACAAGAGCAGGCCTGTGTGTGGGCAAGGAGGTGAGAAACATTTGTGTGTTTGTGTGTGTGTGAGGACATGTATTACTCATGTTGTGGGGACATTAATCTGCACACGCCCTCCTTTCTGTGGAAAAAATTCAGTTCCCATAACTTAAATCATTAAATTTTAAGGAAATCTTGGTTTAGGTTCAGTCTTCATCAGTATAACGTCCTCTGAAGTGATGGAAACACTACAGAGTGTGTGTGTGTGTGTGTGTGCTTGTATGTGCATGTGTGTGTTCCAGTAAAACAGAGAGCGACGTGTCCTCACCAACTGCTCATGACTTAATAGCAATATTGCAACATGAACTGTGTGAGGAAACTGGCCAACTGATCGGCTTCCTGTCTCACTGAGTGGGAACCAATCAGATGCAGATGAAGCCATGTCCAAATAATCATGTCTTTGCAGGCAGCAGCTCTGGAGACAGGCAGTAACTGGATCAATGTGAGACCTCCCACATGGCCAGACGCCAAAACCATAAAAGGACAAATTCAGAGGATGAGATATTGATGCGATACTATCGATATGACAGTGCTTTGAATGCCTTTTGAGACAAAACCCAGCAGGGTATGTTCAGTGCGATATGTGTGTCAAAGCTTACAAATAAACTTGTCATTTTCTTAAATGTGAGCTCATATCAGTGTAGGCGGCTGCGTTAATTGGGCAGGGGTATTCAAGTGTGAGCCACAGGGGGCGGAGTGAATGCAATTTCTCATTCTAATCAAAGACTACAGCAGGTGGTTTCACTTATTAGTTCCTCCCCCTCCCCTCCATGTCTCCTCCTAAGTGACATCGCCTGCTGTAGTCTGTGCCTGGAACAAAACCCCACGCCGGCCCTGCAAATATCAACAGCGAGACACTTCTGATTGAAAAGCTCAGAGATCAAGTGGTTCTGTCATTCTTAAGCTTTAATGGCTCGGGGTCTAAATGTCTGACAGGGAGCATGTACACTCATCTTACTTGTGACATGTTTCTGGCATGATGTGCATCTTCTTGCACTGGACATTTCTGCTGATCAGTCTGAAATTCCTCAAGAGAAGATGAAGTGACTGAGCCTTCTTCTGTTTGACAGATGGAGAGGCAGCTGACAGGAAGCAGAGTTGCACTGTATTGACTGTTTATTTCGAGGTTGCGGGTTGATTGTATCCAGCAGTGTGTGTTAGTCAGCCCATAAGCGTGACTCAATAGTAATTTTAGAGTGACTTTATTACATTTTTTTTCTGTTCTATGGCATCATCATAACATTCCTGCATGGGCTTGTAGTGTTTCTGTGTAACTGAAGTAACCTTAAGTAATCATATCCTACTTTGTCATCTCCTGTGGAATCATTAGAGCAACAGTTTGCATGCATTTTTGGATTTTAAAGTCATCGCTCTTATATTTTAAAGCAAGATGAGCTCTTTTCTCTTCATAGGTGTGATGGCCTACCTTGATGAGACTGCTGCGTCGAGGGATCGTTTTGGAGGCAGAATCCGATCCGGTGCTCTCCCACGTCGGGGACTCGCAGCTGGATTCGTTTTGGATACTCTTCACGGTGTCCGACACGCTGCAGTTTCCGTTTGACACCGGCTCTCCTCGGTGCGTCTCCAGGCTCATTCCGGCGCCTCCTGACGCAGCTTTCCAGCCAGCTGCCGGCGGACCGACGGCGCTCTTGTTCTCTCCAAATTCAGCCATGGTGACACTTTTGGGATTCCTCAGTTCTCCTGAAGGCAGCGAGGCTCCGAAGGCGAGAGCGCTGCACACGGACAAGGACGTGCCATCATCTGAAGTGAGCGAGCGGCGTCGAGCTGAGAGCAAAGGAAACTTCTCTCTCTCTCTCTCTCTCTCTCTCTCTCCCCCTCTCTCTCCCTCCCTCCCTCTCTGCCTCTCTCTCTCTCACTCTGTCGTCTTCCTCTTGGTGGGTGACAGCAGGGGAGAAAGCTGAGCGACAGCAGTGACTGACACACCTTCCAGCCCAGACCTGCTAACGCTCACACATGGCGACAGCCGCGTGTGCGCCTGCGTTCAGACGCTCGTCTCCCCTCCGCCGCCGCCTACATCTAAATGGTTTTCACACTGTGTCAAACAACTATGTAAACCGTCATGATGATTTTTTACATTTGGAGCGCCTCTACTGTCCCCCCCACCCTTCGTGTCTCGCTCCAGTCTTCATCCACAGTCACTGGGTTCATACCGCACAGCATGCGCAGCAGCAGCCTAATAAAGCCATCATCCGTCACCAGTCTGTGAAATATGTGGGTGTTTTTTTTTTGCTTTTCTGTTCCTTTGGCAACAACGTGTGTTTAATAGCTGCCATTTCCTATAATTGGTCAATAAACTCCGGACGTTATTGATCAGTCAGAATAGCCCTTTATAAAACCAACTTTTGGGTTGCCAGGTTGTGAAATCTCCGTTTTCATCTTCTAATTCTGGAACAGGCTGCAAATGAAGCAAAACAGGCCTATGTTCATCTGCAACCTATTAACACCCCGACTTCTTTTGTAATCACTTATTGACATTCACAACTGCAGATACTATAAAAACCCTTTACATTAATTTTCATTACTGCAAACTTTCTGATTAAAATGCTGGATTTCTGACCTAGAAACATGTTAAATAGCTGACTTGACAATAAAAATCTTTCAATAAATAACATCATAGCTGCAGGCTTGATGATAAAAAAAACTTTTAGTAATGACTTATTTGGCATTAGTAGATTGATAATTAACCATTCATTAATACTTTACAAATAGGCTAGTTATTCATGAAATGTAATTTATGGGCAAACTAGTGACAGCATAAAACTTATAGGCTAAACCCTTTGTACATAAAATTCCTTATTAGAAGTAATGCTGCTTTTTTATATGTAGGCTGTATTTGTGCATCTATACAGGTAATATATTACAGATAGGCCTGTCAACATACTCTGTCAACAACATATTATTAATAAATAGCATATGAACAAATTCTGATTTTGTTTTAAAAAATAAGCTTCTGCAAGTGTGTTTGTGCAGTTTAGATTTGCACTCAAATCAATGTTCTTTCCTAATGAGAACTTTTGGGAAAGTGCATTAGAACGCACCGTCTTTCTAAAATTGAATTAAAACCAAGGTCATGATTTTTGCTCAAGGATTCAGGGGCACATTTTTGTGATTCATTGCTCAGGGATAGATGCCAAGAAGCCCTCCTCAAGGGTAAATGCCATATAAAATGAATGGGTTCCCTTTTGTTTTTGCACTTACAGGAAGTGGTACACACAGAGCGAGGTGCATTCAGGTCCTATAGGCAGACTTATGTCCACGCTGCCTGAGCTGCAGTGTTTCTGTGACTCTGCAAGACAAACAGCATGCTCTAAATAGCTGAAATGATTTTTGCTTGTTGACACACACTTACACCAATACTCGCACAACTCAAGGTCAATGTAGCATTCACTGACGCAAAACCACCGTGCTGTGTGATTTATGCGATGAAGGTTTCCTCCATTTTCAGGGCAGTTTCTCCCATAATAAAACACAGTATCACAGGGAGTTAATCATTTAGAGGAACCTTATCTGAAAAGACAGGAGGTTATTCCATTTCATTACCAGCTCAACATTAACATAATGTCATGATTGCAATAAAAAGCTGTGCGCTTGTGTGTCCTTCCTCAGAAACCTAAAGCACATTTTTTTGTAATGCAATAGGCCCCTGAGTAAATAGAGGTGTTGCTCTCTCATAAAGTGTTGGAGGACATGTCTGTGTTTTGTTCCTCTTGGCACGCACAGTTGAGTGTGGTCATTTTCATTACAGGGAAATGATCATCTAGTTCCAGGGGGCTCTCTTCGGAGGACGTTTAACACATTAGGTCAAGGAGGCCTGAAGGGACCGAGTGAGGTTGACACCAAGCCAGGAGCTCAGTCTTTCTCTTCCTTGCAGGTGTTTTGTTTTTTTCCTTGAGCTGGAGTGAGACTGAACTCAAAGGCTGTGGCTTTAGAGAGCCCCCCAGGAAGGAAGTATAGCTCCACTGGAGCATAGATCACCTCTAAAGTTAGGAATGTGTGTCACAGAAGCTTCCATCAGCAGTGTTTTATACTATATAGATCATTTTTGCTGTATTTATAATCTGAGGAGGGTACTGATGCAGCAGCTGAATTTAATGGCAGAAGTGCTGACTACAGAGAACATCAAGAACTGCTGACATAAACTCAGCATCAACCAAGGGTTCACCACGCACCAGAAGTATGACTGTGAAAGTCTACCATTGGGATTTTAATGTAAACATGCTCCTCTCACAAAAAGTTTTGTTGTATAATGTGCATAATGAAAAGGCTCAGTGGTGATTTGTGGCATCCTGTGTTATAATATACGGCCTGTATGCAGAGAACAGCATTTATCCTGCACTGAATCTCAGCATTTCATAATGAAGTCATCAATCCGCTTGTTGGGACAGAAAATCATTTTCACACACCCAGCAAGACCTCAATCAGTGATGGTGAGGCAGAAATTTGGCATTAAACTGCCCTCAAACACCGATGGATGTTCTGTTATCACACTCTTACAAACCACTTTTGCGCCTGTTGATGATTCAGTGTAATTACCGTGAGTCAAGACACCACAGTCAAGATATTTTGGCAACTGCTATTTCCAAACAATTGTACTTTAGTATTGGAATCAAAATTAAGACCCCATTTCCCGTAATCCATACTTGTACATGACAGGACACTGAATAAAAACATAGGTCATAAAAAGTTTCTTATGTAAAAACTGTAGACTGCAGCACAGTGAAGAGCACTGACGTTTGCCAGTATGGCTACTGGATGAGACTCCAGTGAAATACTGGTTTGTCTCTGCTGCCATCTAGTGTTTGTCTTCAGAACATACTTCTGATTGGACCAGTGAGTTCAAAACTAATACTACTACTTTAACTACCAACTGCTCACATGTATACTAGACAGATATTATTGTAGCAGTGTTAGCATGGTTAGTAACCAGCAAAATTAAGTTCTAAAGGTCAAAGATTAACAGATACTTTTAAAGGAGCATTCATATAGATATGATAACATTATGCTGCCTTTTTTTTAAACTGTGTACTAAATCTGTACAACCCACTGCTCAGTCTGAAACAAAATGATCAAATTGGAGATATAATTTAATGTGCATCATAGTGCAATTATATATCAGTGCAAGTTCTTTAAAATTATGCAATGCCATCAGTAACTACTTTCTTTGATCAAAATCAGTGCATAAAACTCTAAAATTGTAAGCTGTTTTTTCTAAGATCTACGATGTGTGTCATTTTACACCTGTGTTTCTTTGGCATAGTCTCTCTTTGGCAAAAACGCTCTTTAATAATTGAAGTTGCAGCTAGTTTTTAGTCATCTAGCTGGCAGAGGCATGCCACCCCGCGGTTAATCCAGTGTTGCTGTGGCTTGTCAGATGGCAGCTCGATGGACATGACATAGTTGGTGGAGTGGCCAGTGGTGGACAAGGTCCCTCTGCGGGCGCTGGTTTTGTAAACAGGGCAAACGTAGATGTTTTCATGCTGAAACTTGGCCATTTCTCCCGGTTTGAGCTTGATGACAGGCAAGGAGTCAAAGAGGATCTTGGGGAGGGACTCCCCAATGACCATATTCTCTCGGTCCCAGCGTGCTCCCTCCATGAAAAGACCCTGAATATAGGCTCCATCCTCTGGCTTCTCCTCCATGTGAGTCTCCTCTTCAGTTACCTGGAACACATTCAAGTGTGAATATCAACCCAATATATCCCTGTTAATATTATTATCATTATTAAATAGTTTGTTTGAATATGACCAAGATAAGTAAGAAAGTTAAGCAACACATGCCTCAAATTCAAAGCCAATAAAGTCTATGGGGATGGTGTACTTCCTGGCAAAATTCTGAGCCACTCCAGTAAGAAATGACTGAGTGAAGAAGAAGCCAGAGAGCCAGAAGACTGTAGGTGGGCCGTTATTTATCCAGTCCTGTTAGGACAGACAATAAAGCATAAGCACAGGTATTAGCAAACTAAAAAAACAAAATCTATTTTCTATCAAACTAGCGTCTTTACTATGATGAGTGTAATAGATCAATGTTTATTTATTATGCACATTTACACAATTTCCCTAAGGCCAAACAAGCTGCACATACAGTACATGCTATTGGACTTAAATTACTTGGTCAGTGCCTCTCTCATCTTGCAAGTCATTTCTAAAATATGTTACTCTGCCTGAGGTCTGTGTGACCCCTAAAAATCATAACTCTTACTTGCAAGAACTGCAGCCTGGCTAAAAGATCAGTCACGTAGCTCCCCATTGGTTTGAGAGACGGATATGACTTAGCCGCCCACATGGCAGGCACCTTGCCCACCAGCATACTGTTGAAGACGTTCTCAAGTTCAGCAGACATGACAATCTGGCCCTTCAAAGCTTTGCGGATGTTTACCAAGCCGACACGCACCACATGAGTGAGTCTGATAAGAAGGGAGACGAAGGTGATCAATTATTAACCATAATGGGTTTCATGTGTGTGTCCTGCACAATATGATCAATGAGTCAGTGGTAATTAAGGTTTGTTTTTTCCGATATGGATGATTATTTGCATAGCAGCACATTTTCTTATTACCTATTAAAGCGAATGACTTCCTGCCTCAGAACAGTATTCATAGACTCCTCATACATGACTGGGTATTTATCCATCACCATTTGTACGTCAAAGTCTGCTGGGAGCTTAGACAGAATGTCTTCTGCAAGCTCGTCAACTACTTCCTGCAACACCAACAGAAGACAACAAATTTGCATAAAGTTTTCCCTGTGGGAAATCAGCATAAAGCAAAAATCCTCAGACAACAGACTGTGCAAACCTGAGGAGACTTAGCCCCGCCTCCCGTCTGCCTGGGCAGAGTCAGCAGGACTCCGTCCAGGAGCTGATTGGTCTCTTGATTATCCTTCGTGATGTCAGCGTTGCTATGAAGTCCAAACACACAAGGATCAGCACAAATTGGAAGACTGCGAATGTAGTTAACATATGCCTGAAATGAAAAGAAAGGAAATTAATTTATTATAAGATGGGATGATAAAACAAGAGCTTGATTATAACATTATGCTCTCAAGGCCAATAAAACACCAAGTGATTACATGATTAATCCAGCTGTTGCATGTCATGACATGACTGATAATGATGAATATGGCAGTTGTACACTGGAATATTAATAAGGAACCGACTGGAACTCTGACAGTACCTGATGGGGCCCATGAGCTGGGACATAGTACAGGTCTCCCTCACACAGCTGGTGGCACTCCTGCTCTATCAGATCCCAACTGTAGAAGATGGACAAAAGCGACAGCAGCAGACGCCTGTCTTTGTCGTCCGTCACCCTGCCACCATAGTTGCACTCACCTGACAAGAAAAGAGGTGATGACAGTGTGGTGTTTATTTAGACAGATTACTGTTTATTGAAATGTTGGTATAAGAAAAGTGAGAGAGGTTGATTTGTGAAACATGCTGTCTGAATTTGCTGAAATGCAAATGACATGTTTGGGCTCTCTCATCTGCCAACATAAGCAGCAGGTGCTTGTGAATGTCTAAACTGTTTTCAGATAAAACTAGTTATTGCAATATCATCAAGGCTACCTTAAAAATCATGCAATTCTGAGAGTTGGTGAGTGAAGAGAAACTTAATAAACTTTATGAAAAACTGTTAAAAACCAATTATTTTTTTATCTGGGCATAACATGATTTGGTCTTTGCAAACAGAAAGATGTGGGTGTTTATAAACGTATGGAACAAGAAAGCTGAGATGTGATCACAAGCTGTCACTCAGTAAGGGTGCATATTAATTCCAGGTGTAAACTGCCTCTATGAGATGCTCACCTGTAAGGTATGTGAGGGCCTCCAGTGGAACATCATCATACTCATCAAGGAACATCTGGATCTGCCTCATGCTGATCCTCAGGTCAGACTCATTAAACTCATAGGGAATATTCCATCCTGAGGAAAAATGACAAATGAAAACAATGGGATTGTTTCTACATTTAATGACAGAATATTAGCACAAGACATTTCATTACACAACAGCAGATGAAAAGAATAGTTTATTTTTCTCACCCAGAGGCCCAAAATTTCTTCTCTCCTGTACTAGAGCGTGGAAGAAGGTGAGACCAAACAGGAGCTTCTGCCAAATGACCTGTTTCTTGGAGCTGCCAAAGAAGGCAGGGTCAGAGATTGGGTGACTCAAGTAGGAGCGCAACAGGTTGGCTCTTATTCCTTTTGGTGGCTCGTTAGTCATCTTCAGCCCGTTCTGCAGGATACTGACTGGGAACTTGTTGGATGGATAACTGGTTAACCACAACCTGGGGAGAAGAAAAGATACTTGCCTTTTATCGTCTTCTTCATGCAGAAACATGTTCAGTCAAACTACTGAGTCAAATCTGTTACCTAAAGCTAGGGTGTGTGTTCTCTGGGGTGATGGTTTCCTCACAGATCCTCTCGAGCGTGGGCATCCAGCTGGTTGCCAGATGGCAGTTTTGCAATACCACCCAGGTTCCTTCTTTGATGGCTTTGTCAATCATCTGGGCTGCTATGGGTCCTTGTCCCTGTCCCAGAGAAATGGTTTGGGTCTTACTGCCCCCCATTTCTAGGTCATCAGCAAACTTAAGCAAACCTGAAGAAACAATGCAGTACTCAAAGACATTTTGCATATGAAAATAAAATCAGGATTCACTTCTTAAGTTCCATATGTAATTCTGAGTCTCAATTAATCACCTGCAGTTGGATCAGATCCTGGTGACAGCACAAAGATGAGAGGAGAGCAGCAGTTTGAGTCCTTGTAGCTCCCTGCCAGGTCAAAGGTGGGTGGTTCAACGTAAGCCTGTCCCATGTTATCCACGATGAAATCCTGCACTGCTGGAACAAGTTTGTCTGGCCTAAAGCACCTGATCACTATCATTCTGTCCATCCCCACCAACTCACTCCACTGGTCAGGTAACTGGTCCTTATGGGGCTTTCCTGAATCGTAGAGCTTCTTCCATTTGGAGATGTTATCTCGGACGTGTTCAAAGAAACCATCCAGGTTTGGAAGTTTGGACGCCCTGACAATTTCAGACCAGGATTTGTCAGACAGCCACTCCGAAGCAGGGTTAGGGTAAGGGTTATCCAAAGCAATGCCACCTGTTAGAAGGAAGCGCCAGACTTGGTCGTCAACCTGTCCCTTACCCTGCATGATGCCTACGGTGAGCAGCAGGGAGAAAAGCAGCTTATCCTTCTCAAAAAGTGAGCGACACACATTATTATAGATACTGAGAGTAAAGTGCTCCACAATGTTGTTGATCCTTTCAACCACATCGTCACTCTTTAAGCTCTGGGCAATGGAAAATTGATAGAGGTTGATAAACCAGGTCAGGGAGTACTGGTACATAGGCTCAATGTTTCCTAGTTCTGAGATACAGAAAAACAGGATGGAGCTGTGCTCAGCCACAGGGCGGTAACCCATGCGAGTGTCATCGATCTCTTTCTCTGTGACACTGGCAATTTTTTGCTTCTCTGAGATCTCCTCAGAGAGAATTTTGGAGGATGACAAGATCTTAATAGCAGTCTCATCCTCAAGGATGTTCCCCTCAGAAGAGGAGAGCACTTGTAAGATCTTATCCTCAATCTCCTTCAGCTGCTTATTGTTGGCAGCACTTTCCAGAATGAGCTTGTTCTTCTTCTCTTCCAGCTCAGGTTTCTCTTTGGCTGCGACAAGCCCTAAAAGCTGGTCCTGTAGGCCTTGTGGTGTGATCATAAAGTTTAGCAGACATACTTTGACAGCTACCTCGGGGAGATAGTGAGGGTTCCTCAGTCCAGTGGTCATGTAGAACAAAAAGTCTTTATTATATTCTACAATATTCTCTCCTATTTTCATGTACTCAACACCCTGCTGTTTGAAAGTCTGCTTCAGCAACAAAGGTTCAAGTACCGGATCAAGTTCCTCTCCAACATTTTCTAAAAGAACTGGGGTTCCAAACTGGATGCAGTTCTCCAAGATTCTCACATAGTTTCCATCAGTCAGCTTGATGACTGCAAGCTTGTTAGCCTTCTCCAAGTTTTTGATCCACTTGTTTGCTTGACCTTGAGGGTCAATCATCAGGGGCCACCGACGGGAGTTAAACACAATGATACCATTGTCTGTGGAGAAGGAGTCCACTGGCAGTCCAGCAATCTGCCATGCCCTGATGGCCACCTGGTTACCCAGAGTGTTACTGAGGCTGAAGTCCTCAGAGCAGGGGATTTTCTTTTCCTGGCAGAGGATATGCCACTGTTGCTGGCACTCTATACGGTAATCTACTGTAAATGCCCCAAGGTAGGATACCATTCCAGAAGAGAGAAGTATGTCACCTGTCAGGTTTGTGTATCTGCAGACCAGAAATATTGTAGCAATTTGATTAATATTAGAGGGACAACAAATGAAATAAAATGCAAGTCACAGCAAAAACAGGGAGGGGAGGGTGCAGGGGAGTTGCTTCCTTTAGGAGTCTCATGCTACAGCTAGCTTGATTTCCAGGTGGTTCCTACCTGAGCTTTAGTAATGATTTGAAGTGTTTTGTGTCTGCAGTTTAACTTTAAGGCCAGATTTGATTCAAGACAAAACAAAAAGGTTGCAGAGAAAGTAGCAGCAGAGCAAAGTGATCCATCTCAGCTCGACTCAAGTCGGCTGACAGTGCTGCCTGCAACTCAGCTTGTCAAGTCGCCAGAAGCCAGTTTTAGAACTTAAGGCACGTCACTTGTTTCAACAGCCAATCAACTTATAGCAACGTGACCTGTCACTAAGAACCCCAGCGTAGAGCAGCTAATATGAACATGTGCTCTCTGAAGTGACCCATGATTGGCCGAAAAATGCACTCTTTCATTTTCTAAAGCCTGATTACAGAACCCAGGAGAGGTGCAGAACTCTGGTGTTCTTTCAGACCACCTGATTTACAATATGTGGAAAGGTTATTACGGAATGTTTGCCCAATGGCATCTAGAATAAACTGCTTAACCCAGCTTTAATTATGAATATTAATAAACAGTATATGAGATGCAATCATTAAGTTCTGAAACGTATCCTGTTGTTCATCAATAAAGCTCCGCACAGTAACATGCACATAGCAGGTGCAAGCAATAACTTGCCTGAGTAAAGTTCACCGTTCGAATAATCAGCACTTGTGTCAGCAGTCTCTGAAGTTTTTGATTGCACCTTATATGTTTACATTTTGACATACCTAATCGCAAGTTGCCTAGCAGCCTCCGTCCACCTGTCCTTCTCGCCACCCAGTCCTCCAATCAGCTTCTCTGCCCTGACCAGCTTCTGAGAACACAATTCAATGTTGTCCTCCAGGTCTTTCTTCTTGTTAATCATGGCTTCCAAGTCGTCATTCAAGCTCTGCAGTCTGTCCTCAACTTTTTTCAGCTCAGCTCTTTTAACACTCAACATTTCCATCTGCACAGCCAGCTCATCCTCAGCCAGCTTCAGTCTCTCCTTCTTGGGGGCGACGACTTTGGCTACTCGCTCATATACTTCCATTGCTCGCACCCACTTACAGAGGCCCTCACAAGCAGAGGAGACATTTTTAATAACAGAGGGCTGGAACTCTGGGTTGTCGATAAACTTATCTCTGATCTTCTTGATGTAGGGGGCAGGGATGTTGTCTTTGTCGTAGGCTTTGAGGCTGTCCAAAAACTTCAGATCTCCAAGAAGCTTCTTCGAGGGACCCCAGAAGTCCTCAATCATCTTGCCTGCAACATATCAATCTTATTTTATACTGAGCTGAATATTTGTATTTTAAAAAAAAAAAACCAAAAAAACAATATAAACCTGTGCTAATAAGAACGACAGCATATAAAAATCATACTATTAAAGCTATGATCTTACCTGAGCCACTAGGATCAGGTTTTCTCTCAGGTTTAATGCCCTTCATGATACAGATGGACTCCATGACTAGTTTGACTAGACCCGGTGGGTTCTGCATTGACTTAACTACTGTGATGTCTGATGGTTTTAAGGTGTCCAGGGCTGACAGGGCAGCCTCCAATGCAGGCATTGCTTCTGCCAAGTCTCCCTCACACTCATCCTAAAAGACAACAGGTACACAACAATGCCTGATGTAATCCAAAACACTGCAAATGCAATTTAAAAATGGGAGATGCATTTAAAAAAGAAAGATCTGAATAGGATGTAAATCATGGATGTCTTTGCATGGCTCTTAAAATGCATGAACACCTTAATGGCTTGGGCTGCAGCTGCTGCTTCATTAGCCACTTTCTCATCAGCAGACACAAGCTCTTTCTTAGCATCCACCTCCACTGTTTCCCCTTCTATCTTAACCATCATCTTATCTGTCTCAGCTGAGGTCTGGATGAGTTCTGGCTGCAAGGCTGTCAGTTCCTCCTGCATCACTGACACCTGAAGACATAGTATCAAGTGGGATGATAATGGGTAAATATAATTTATTTGGTCAAAGAAACAAGTTAATGTTCAGGGTATTATTGCTTGACGAGGTGCATCACCTGAGATGCAGCAAACTCCAGTTTCTGAAGACCAACAATATAGCGATTCCTCGCAGTATCCACTTCATTTCTCTTGACACTGAGCAGAGTCTTAAAGGTGAGGATGAGTTCAAGGTAGGAGGTGGGCGTGACATAGTTGTGTCTCCTCAGTCTGGAGAAATACCTTTGGGACATCTCTCTGACACTTGTCTGGAAGGTTTTACACATCTCCACCACTCTAAGATCACAGACAAAAAACAAAACAAAATGTGAGTACACTACAAACTGCTAGCTGAAATTTAAGTCCGTGCCATTGTTT
>JAQFJB010000008.1:14847350-14860983 GCA_029874875.1 Naso minor
AGAAGCTTTTTCTCACATTGTAGGTCCAAAACTCAGGGATATCACTGTGTACACTTGAGCGAGCTACTTTACCAGAGTAAATATTGGGCCAGCTGTATAAATGGGTGTTGTGTAAAACCAGCAAACTGAACTGGCACTGCAGAGGAAAAGTCGATGCCAAGCTCCACGGAAATATTTAGCAGTAAAAACACAGCTGATTGATATCCCCGTCATAATAAAGGCCCAATGGCAAAAATGCAGAACGAAGACGTTGCACTCCTGCAAACAGAGGATACACACTTTTCTCATCTGAACAGATAAAAATTCAAGAAAACAGCTGTGACTGTATCCTGCTGCATGTTCACTGCTCAGCTGACTTGTTGGCTCCCTCTAATGGTGTGTAACATATCCTGCTTTTTCTCGCACACACAGAGTCAACATGTTTGAGTAACAATCCTCAGCCCGTCCCTGCCTCACCTCCATTACCCAATTACACTAATACACTCACCCTGCTTGTAATGAGAGTGTGGTCTGAATGATAGCCAGCCTTGTTGTGTCTTCTCTTACCTCACACAGACTGACACTCACACCCACACACATACACGTCTGTTTGCGTCTGGGTAGATTTCCTCCCTGTGAATTACAAGTGGAGACCGTGTCTCAGTGTTCAGTAAGGGAGTAGAGAATGTGTGGGGCTGTAACGTGACACTTTAATGATCTGGAGAGTATCCAAAAACCGAACGCCCCCACACCTTTTTTTTCTCCCTACGTCTCTTGCGAAACTTTGGCTGCAATCAGCCTCACAGAATAGACTTGTTTGTGTGTCTGAACAGTAGGGAATTGGCTGAAAAACATCATCAAGCTCACAGCCAGAGGGTGTCTTCGGGGATAGGTGGAGCCCGAAGTGGGTGGACACCCACCTGAGACATTCCTTAAAGATGGAGAGCTAAGTAGATACACACATGCCTTGGCCCAGGAGTTTCCAAAACAAGAGTTTAAAGCAAGAATTTTAAATGTTTTTTTTTGTTTATCTTTTTGGGATGCTTTAAAGGCAGATGACATAGTGGTACTATAGTGAAATTATTCTTATTTTCCCTGCTGGCGGCTCACAGAGGTGCTCAAGATCCCTTGTTCCCTCAGTCAGTGTTTTTCCACTAAATTGGCTCTGGTGCTTGAATTAATTCTGTTCAGGATTCTTGGAACCTTGGTGCTATCTAACCAACCAGCTCATGTTTCCATCAGTTACAAGCAGGACCATTTCAATCAACGATACACCCTCAAGAGAGGTGTTGTACAGGTGCTGACCTGACACCCACTTCGGTTTCCACTTCAGGCCAAGGGAAATCTGCTTTTTTTTTAAGGTTCGAGCTGCTAAGCCAACTTTTTAAAATTCTGAATCAATTTCTTTTTATTCGAAATGTTGCAAACGCCTCAAAATTAGGTGTGCAAACAAGAAGAGAACCGGTTCCATGGTGGTGGAAAAGGCCTATCTGGGGTATTAAGGCTGTGTTTGCACTGGAGGAAAAAATGTCCCAAATATGGATTTCAGGATTCTTTGGACCTTGGTGCTATCTTGCAAACCAGGCTGTGTTCCCCACAGGTATGAGCAGAACCACAGTAATCACTGTTTGACTGTGATTTGGTTTTAGTGGTTTTAGTCACTGACAACAGCCTTTAAAAAGTGAAAATGTGACCTGCCACTTTCTTTTTTTTCCCCAGTATGAAAACAATTCTTCAGGCTCCGAACTTTTTTTTTTTTTTCCAACATGCTTTAAACAGTCCAAAATCACGTGCACAAACTGGAAAAGATCAGGATCTATGCTAGTGCAAAAGGCCTAGGGGGTGGTTGTTTTGTTGTTTTTTTTAAGACTTTAATAAACATGACATTATGCATTTTGGTTTTGTCTGTTTTCATAACTGGTTCTCAAACTGGTTTATAAGGTATCTGTGACGATGGAATTTTTCATGTCAAATGGTCTTGTTAAAATTTATGTAACTTTCATGTCACTCCAGTGCAAACCCTAACATTAATTACACAAGTGTACGAGGTGCAAAAGGCTTTCTTGTCACTGGAGACATTTTGAGCTATCACTAGAAAAAGCCCAAATGCAAATTACTACAGGAATAATGGTGGCATTCCATTTAGCTGTGTCAGTGTCAGGGCCCTGGTATTGTTCATGCTCACTCACTGAGACACTTAAATAGAATACAATAGACGCCATGTCAGTGTTATAAGTAACACCAAGTCAAAATACCTGCTGAGAAAGAAGCCTAATGGGATGCTGACTGGAAGGTTAACAGTCAGGTCAGATTTCAGAGCAGCGCAATGTGGCACTGATTTTTTTTTTTTTTTTTTAAGCCAATGAAAGCTTTAAAACGGACAGGAAACAATTTTGACAAAACAGTTCTCATTTCAGTTTCCAACTTACTGTTGAGGTCTTCGTAAGGTGATGTAACTGATCATTTGTCATCACCACAACAGCTGTGACACAGCTTGGAAACAACTAGTAAGTTAGACCTGTTTAAGAATTTTGAAATGAAACTAATCAAGAAATATCCTCCTACGTTAATGTACAGTTGAAGACTATAAATACAGTTCTGGATAAGATAGGCCAATTATGCAATAAATCCAGTAAACAGATAACATTTGTCATGACTTCAGTAGAGGAAGCCTGTTGTAACTGGTATTATTATGCCTTTACATCTTAAGACATTAGGTTTTTCAACTGATTTTTATTTATTTTTTTAAGTGGAGAATCAACACTCGAGTTATTATGGGATGATTGTATGGGCTATTACCAGTAATCTAAAAACACTGTCAGCAGTAAACAGAATAGTGAGCCAAAACAACAAGTCTCATAGAAAATGACAGGACAAATGTATAACAATATCAGAGGTTCCTACAAAAACACAAGTCAGAGTGCCAGTAAGAAGTTTATTTCAATTCAGTCAATATTGTTAAAAAAAAAAAAAACCTCATGACATAGCTTGGATATTTTCTTTGTACACCTTCACACTCATGTCGTAATGAAGTGATCTCTGAAAGACCTTCCTGCAAACATCCGCAGAGAGCAAACAAGTAAGGCAAAGAGGCGATGGTTTATCTAACATTACAATCCAAGCAGGTGAGAAATGGCCCACTTTCCTCAAAATTCAGATGAAATGTAAAAAATTTACACATTGAATTCTGAGCAATCAAAAACAAATATTTACAATTCCTTTTTTTTTCTTCCCCCAATCAAATTGGTTTCATAACAAAATGTCTGAGTAACATGGCAAACAAAGCAGGTTTTGCTTAATCCACACTAAAGCACTTTTGGAGCTACTGTATCATAACGTACATTCACTACCTTAGAGATCGATCTACATACTGAAGAGGAAATTAAATCAAACCAGGTATTAAGTTTCTCCTCGGATGGTCCTGTCATAAATATCTTTAGTGTCGCCTTTCCTGGTGCCTGACTGCACATTAGCGTCCTTTCCAGTAAGTCATGGAGAAGGAAACAGTGAGTGTGTGGTTTCTTTCTTTTTTTTTTTCTTTTTGACTTCACTAATTTACATAGCCGGAGTCATCCTATCCACAGTGAGACTAGAATAATGTGCCCTTTTTGGTCCGCCATGTGTAATCCAAGCTACTGTCACAGTCAGCGTGACCCAAGTGAAGACTTTCTTTCACGCATCACGAGTGAAGGAAGTGCCTGTGAGCTCTTATGTGCTGCTCAGTGTCTCCGTGAGTGTTTTTTATGGCAATGTGGTGATTAAGAAAAGGCCAGTCTACACGTTCTAGCACATCTGAAAGCTACATAAGGTTGAATATTTCTTTAACCCTTCATCTGCAGCTGGTACAGGAAATTCCCTACAGTTCTACTGAGCTGAGCTACAAGACTTTTGCCTATTTGAGGCAACGAGGAAATCAGAGCATGAATACCAGGTAGCTATACCTGCAGTTACAATTATTTTGATTTATTTTAAACAGCTCAACATTAAAATAAAGCATTTCTTACTTGATATGTCATCCACTCAGGTTTGGATTAGCCTCAGCTTCCAATTATACCTGTCCGATACTTGAGCCACAAAAGCCTCAACACTGTTTACAATACGCAAGAAGACGGGAAAAAACTGCTTCTCAGTTTGCGTCTCTCGTTATAGCATCAAAGAGACGTTTTTTTCCAATACCAAACAGACAACAGAAAAATAACAATAGCTTGTGACCTCTCCCCTGCATACGGAGAGGTCATCTTGAAGGTCACTTATCAGGGAGCGTTGTTTGAAGCGGCTCCCGACACTGATAAGCACGGACACACACGTCTGGCAGCTTCTCCGACGCCTCGCCATCTCACAACATTCATCAGCAGATTAAAAAACAAAAAGCGATTAATGATGAAATGTGGCGACCTGTGCTGAATCAACTAAAGAGGTCTTGATAAAATTCGGAGAATGCGAGCAAAAAAACAAACTGATCGAGAGGGGTTCATGCATTGGGGGTTCGCTCTAAATGAGGAGAGAAGGAAAAGAAGTCCAGAGTTTTTTCTTTCTCGTGAATGAGCACATCAGTCCCGGTGCTGGGGAGGGGTGTGTGTAAGGGGTGTGTAGAGGAGGAGGTTACGAGCTGAAGGACGAAGGGAGGGGGTCAGGACAGAGGAGCTTATTTGACCAGCCGCTTGGCAACGTCTTCGTAGGCGATCTCGATCTCCTTGTCACTGGGGCAGGTGTTGGTGAATTCTTCGCGCATGTAGGCGTTGTTCAAGTACTTCCAGATGGCCGTCATCTCTTTGGGGATGTCGAAGCCTCTGTACTTCTTGGCCACAACCTGATGGGAGATGCCAGAAGTTATAAAACTCACCAAACTGGGCAATGATCTCAGACCACCTGCAAACTCGAGCCGGTATTCCATCCTTATGTTGCAGTTTATACTGATGTTTTTTAACTAATGTTTTACAGTTAATTGATTATGGAACAGTCTTTTAAATCTTTGTAAGTATATTAATTATTCATTTACCTGATCTCTTAGCTGCAATTAAGGCTTAATAATAGGCTTGACAAGACATATCGCTAAGAAGTTGGAAAAAATTACAGCAAAATAAATAAATAAAGCTTCTATATTACATCATAACCAAGAAACATTTGTGATAGTTGGGTATTTGTCTGAGGCAATTATGTAAACAACATTCTGACGATTGACTGACTAGTTTGAGCTTTTAAAATGTGAGTACTTGTTGCTTTTATCTGCTTGTATTTGTCAATGATGGTTAAGCGGACATCTTTGCTGATATGGTTGTGTTTCAACCACTCATTTAAAGCTGAGGCAGGCATTTTATTTTTGGCTTTGCGCTAAAATTCCATAATAACCTTTCAGCATATTGTAATTCAGGTGGTTTGAAAGAACACTAGACTTCTGCACCTCTTCTTGGTTCTGTATGCAGGCTTTAGAAAACGAAGACTGTGATGGACACTTTTTGGCCAATCACAGGTCATTTCAGATTGGGTGTCTTCCTTTTGGCTACTCAATGCTGCACTTCTTAGCAACAGGTGACCTCACTATGAGCTGATTAGCCATTGAAACAAGTGAGGTACCTTATGTCCTAAAACTGGCCTCTGGCTACTTGACAAGCTGAGTTGCAGGCGACACCGTCAGCCAGTCTGAGTCAAGTTAAGACAGACTAATTTACACCGCTGCAACTTTCCCTGCAGGAGTTTCTTCACATTGAAAATCTTTGGTCTTAAAAGAGAGAGCGACAACAAACGAATTAATACGCAAGCCAGAGGAAAGGCGGGTTGAGAGCTGCGGAGCAAAAACAGGGAGGGGAGAGTGCAATGGAGTTGCTCTCTTAAGAGTCTCATGCTACACCTTGCTTGATTTCCAGCTGTTGCCTACTCCAGCTTTAAGAGGGATGTAGCAAAATAGATGATAAAAGAACATGGACATTGTGCGTTCGGGAGGGATGTATTGAAATCTAAATTTAAATTTACTGCATTTCTTCATCCCCGAACCAAAACAACTCCTCTTTGGGAGACTGGGAAGGGTAAAGACCACATTCAGTTACCTTTTTTCAAGATAGTCCTCGGCTTGTTCTCTCGTGGTGGCCAGACGAGACTTGTTGTGATCAAGCTCGATCAGGTTCTGCTTGGGCCACTGGAAAACACGAGAGTTCAGCCTCACATCATCAGCTAGAGGAAGAAAGAAGAGATGGAAGAAAAATAAAAAAATGTTGTTGCTTTATTTCAACACTGGTGCATTAATAGGCCTAAGGAGAGATATTTTGTTTAGCTAAACCCAAGGCATATTACAGCCACCTCTGGTGGTATTTTTGTGCGTTGCATGTTTTTTTTTCCCACTTTAATTGCAAATATAATGAAAGGTTTCACTTACAGGGCAGAATGGCGTAGTCCAGGAGGAAGCTGAGACGGTAGCATGCCTCATCAATTTCATCTATCAGCTTGTGAACAGTCACGTCATTTGTCTCTTTAATGAACTGGATGAGAGACACCAACTCCTCTGTGGTTTCGGGGATGCCCCTGATGGTCTCTGAAATCTCCTCATACTTTTGACAGATCCTGGAAAAGATTGACAGCTTCAAATTTAAGAAAATTTCCAACTGATTTTGTTATTAAAAGTTGAACAAAGAAAAGAAGTTACATGCCAAATCTATCACAAACTTTTGAGGCAGTTTCCTCTCACCCTCTGTTAAGCTCTCGGTTCTCCTCCACTTCAAATGTGATGATCTTGTCTCTCAGTCTCATGGCACGGTCACACAGGTCAGTATTTAGCTTGCCAGCACACAGACAAAACATGGACAGGGGCACCGTGATGCGAAGTGAGGCAATCTCCTTCCACAAGTGATTAAGGTTTTCAATTTTCTGAAGAGTGAGAGAGGGAGAAGGAACTTTGGGTTAGCAGGTAGACAGTCAGTGTCAGTTAAAAATAAAGAATGTTCAATGTCCGTTTCAGATGGAAAGGTTTTATTACCTTTGTAAATTCCTCTAACGAGTGCTTCTCTTTGAGAAAAGCTGATACTTCCTGTTGTGCTGTATGGTCCAGTAGGTTGCTGTATTTCTGATAGACATTTAAATACCTGAAGAATGAAATGCAGTCTGATCAGACCCTTCATACCTACTGACACATTAGAACAATTAAAATGCATAAATTCAGTTTATGTGTTATTACTTCATAGGTCCCACAGTGTTTCTGTGGAAAACGTCCCTGGCGTTGTTGATTAAGTCCGTAACCAACGACTCATCAGGCCTGACAGAGCGAAGGTACAAGTTCTCGATTTCAAGAAACAGGTTACATTCAACCTGGTCAAAGCAAATCAGTCACAGATTACAATCATGTTTGCTGCATAAAAGCAAAAATGTCACTATGTACAGTGTACTATAAAATAGCAGCAAATAATAAAACAATAGTATTAATTTACCCTTGGGAGCTTCTCAGCACTCTTGATGATTTCCATGAAGGCTCTGTGGATTAGCTCCCAGCACTCCTGAAGGCTCGGATTAAAGTCAATGTGAGGCTCATTGACCTGTAGCTTAACCAGCAGCACCTGAGGCTTCACAAACTTCATCTCATCAAATACCTCGCCGAAGTCATTGCCCTCCTACAGAGCACAGAACACAGGAATAAAAACAATCAGAAGTCTGAAGTAGATTTTGACGCTCCTCTCACACAATTCCAACCAACATTTTAATGTGTAAAGAAAATAAAGGAAGTAAAAGTTGTGCCCAAACCTCGTGCATGGTAAAGAAATATAACAGGTCCTGTAATGAGTCTACCACCAAGCTGCGGAGCTGTGATGACATGAGAGCAGCCACACAACTGAAGAACTTCTGGACCGCTACTGGAGCCTCCTGCTCTTTCTTAGGTATGAGAGGCAGCCACAGGTTATTGAAGGTGTGAAAAAGCGACGCACAGTGAGGCAGCCACCTGAGAGAAGATGGTTGAGAGTTCCAAGGTCATATCCACGGAAAATATACTTATTAACAGTGTTATAAATTAAATAAAACAAAACCGAAACAAAACAGAAAAATCTGGGTTTAAAAAAGAATATCTGGAATATGCCTCTGTATATGAGCTATTTCTTGTTTTTATTTAGACTAGAATTCACAAATCCAATCCAGATGTGTGTCTGGACTGAAAATTTACTTAAGCATTCATTTATAATGCATTATGAACATACTTACAATGCTTCATAGTGCACCTACTGTGCTGTGCAATCTGTAGTTATAAGCAGGGTTAGGGTTAACCCTAACCATAACCACATATATTGCATTGTAAGTGTGTTGATAATGCCTTATGATGTGTTATATATGTTCATAATGTGTTATAATGCATTATAGAGACAGCCCTCATTTATAGTGTTAACGAATTTATGTCACACAACGCTGAGGGTCACTATTCATCTCTTTGCTGTAAACAGAATGTCCTTAGGGGAACATGCTTGATGGAAAAAAAACAAACAAACCATGAATCACCTTCACTAGTTAATGCAGTTACTATATCCTTTATAACTCATGCTCATTAATGTGCTCTGACCCTCTAAATAAATAAATAAACAATTTATTTCCTGGTTCTTACTGGCATAAGCCCATAGAGATCAGGGATCGATACTGATACTTGTGACAAAGGTAAGTAATGGAGGCAGGGTATCATAAATTTTAAGCAAACATTGTTCCAAACATCAGTGCGCTGAACAGTAAACACTTTACTAATAAAGGCCAATTTATGCTTTGTCGCTTGACACATTTGACAAGTGTTGCTCGACAAAAATGGAATTATTTCAACAGGAAAAGTGTCACTGACGCTTTCATTCCATGTCGCGTACGTGGAGAGTTTTGTTATGTTGCCGACATTGTCACATTTTGACGTGTAACGTGCTTGGGTAGTATTAACATCACCATGGAGAAAGTTTTAATTGAACTTCCTTGTTGACATTCTATCAGTCATGTCCAAATGGTTACCATGGAGACGACTGAAACTTTTTGCTGAAGCATAAATTGAAAACATTGTGCCACTCTTTTATTCCTGTCAAGCGGCAAGGCCTACATTTTTTCTTTTCCAGGCCTTACGAAACAGTTTTAGTATCAGCACATATCAGAGAACATAAACACGATATCGATAAATCCGCGATGAGCCAATATCGACCCATAATGTCTGCAAACTGATATTTTGGCTGGACGCTAACAGAGACACATATTGTCCTCTGAGTTGACTTTGGCTGGCATAGAAAGATGAGACACTGCAGGATAATGGTGTCCAACTGGGTGGAAATTACGACCATGAAGAAAAGCAAATTACAATGGCTCATATTTCAGTCAAGCAGTGAGACATCCTCCCGGGGTGCTACATGGTCTAACAGGCTATACAACAGGCCCATGACAAAGGATGCAATGGAAACCTAAAGTGACCCAGGATGTAAAGCAATCCACTGAAAGGCAGCCTGACACGAGTCTGACAAAGTGGACGAGGTGGAAACGTGAGACTGCACCTACAACAGGGTAAGCTCTCTTGGTCGTGTACTAACTCTGAAGGCCAATGAGAAGACACGTTACAGTGATTAATTATGGACAATACCTTATGTTCTCATGGACAGACGGGCTGTTCTGATATGGTGTGGAAAACTGGCAATACTCACTTTTGGACCAGCTCTTCTCTTGTGGTTTGGCACTGTCTCTGGACAAACTCTTCAAACTCAGATGGCAGCAGAGGAAGGCTGGCGGAGAGGAGGTCCTCCAGTCGAACAAATCTCAGGGATGAGAAACTGAAACAAGAGTTCATTTTATTAACTTTACTTTTTAATGTAAAAGTTTTACAATTATTAAAATACCAAATTTCCTACACATATTCAGATACACGTGAATCTGGAGGAAACAAATGTTTGTACAGGAGAGGGAGGAAACTAAAAGCTTACACAAAAGCCCCTTCGAAAAACTCAAAGCAAGACTGACAGAATAATAATAATAATAATAATAATAAGTGAAAGGGAAGGATGACTACTTTAAAATTTAAAGAAAGGAGAGGAGAAGAAGAAAAAAATACATAAACTTAACAATTTTTTTAAGTCTAAATTCCGCAAAACTGCTTCTCTGTGTGTAGTCTTGCTAAGCCAGACCTGTCTCCTCACCATGCCAGAGAAAGGCCATGCTCAATCTGTTATCATTCTGGAGTAGAGGAAAAGACATTCTGGCTTGTTTGTATATCTTTAAGCTGATCACAATTGTCTTGACTGCTGTTAAGCCCAGGATGCAGCAACAGTGCCCTTGCAAGATAGTCGTTTGGTAATTGCGAAAAAGGAAGAAAATACCGACTGACAGTCTGCCAATAAATTGCTTATACCTGACTTCTTTTTCTTGTGATTCAAACTACTCTGTATGTAAATGCAAATTTATCCACATTACTGTAACATAAAGGAAGACGGAGACGTCCACACTGTCTGATAGGAAATCACAGAATGACTGAATTGGTTGAAAAATTACACAATAGGTAAAAGTCTAAGACACCAGTGAGTGCTAACATTTAAAAAAAGAAAAAAAGAAAAAACAGAACCTAAACCTCACTCAATGCACAACACAGCAAATTTCTGTACTACCTGTTTAGCCAGACATCCCGCAGCAGGACCATAATATGATTGACAGTAAACAGATGTTTGCTTTGCCACATGTGGGCCTCCTTGTAATTATCTGCCCAGGGCACCGGCGCACGTATCACCCTCCTGGGAAAGGGCTTGGGGACGCTGCATACAGACAGGCGCTGGCGCTCAGATGGGTCCATCAGAATGTAGTCCACTGACAAGGAAAAACACGGAAAACAAAACATGAAGCAGACAACAAAGAATATCAATTTCAAGAAAAGGCGTTTGATCACAGAGGAAAATATCTGTTTTCAAACTCATAATGTCACATTTTTTTAATTATCAGAATTTTTGGAGTTTAATGAAGTCACAAAATGTGCTAGCAGACCTGCAAAAATGAAAGCAAACGTAAAGAAAAATTTAAGTGAAGTCTTGTGTTTGTTTTGCTCAGAATGTCCATGACATCAGTGTTACAGTAATATTGACGCATGCTTAAGATGTCTAAATAAGCAAGCAATACTGACATTACAGAATCTCTGGCAGTTTATTGTTTTATACCTATGCTCTTCTTGAGGCTGAAGTAATAATCTCTTTTGACCTCCTCTTCCATGTTTGTCCTCAGGATCTGGAGGTGTTTACTACTGTCCTCAGTTTCAGGAGGCAGCAGGCGCATGACGTTCATCATCAGTTGGCTCGGCTGAGGCGCCAGCACAGAGCCAGGGATACCAGTGGTGATGTAGTACATATATCTCTGTATGATTGAAGTTAAGATCAGCAGTCGGTCAGAAAAAGGAGACTCGAAAACATCTAATCAGCAACTGATGCACTTATTTCTGAATTCATTTAAACTTGCCTCCAGGTCCCTCTCACTAGGTTCCCTCTGCACGTCCCTCATCTTCTTCTCTTGGCTGTGCATGACGCCCAGCTGTTCTTTTGGACTCATGGGCGGGCTCCTGGGTGTGCAAACATCCCTCGATCCCGGTATTGGATGAGGTAAGGATGAAACATGAAAAACTCTATCTCTGCGAAAGCATGAACAAATTACATGAGGTGCTTCAAGAGAAAGAACATCATAAAAGTAAAGCTATTGCTGGAATGTGTTGCCTCAAGGGCATGATTGCATCATCATACCTTTTCCTCGGCGTAATTGCTTGTCTCCTTTCAGGTGGAGTAGATACTGAAATCTTTATTAAGATCAAATAATCCATTTTAAGTGGTTTCCACAGCAGTCTTAAGGAGTCACGAAGTAAAAAACACTGCAATCTCACATCAGATTTTCTTACAGGCCAAGGTTTGTTATGAGAGGAATTTTAAAGGATACAAGGCCCTGTTCGTTTTGCCAAGGATCGGCAGGGATTGTGTCTGTGTTGGA
This sequence comes from Naso minor, assembly GCA_029874875.1. Taxonomy (NCBI): domain Eukaryota; kingdom Metazoa; phylum Chordata; class Actinopteri; order Acanthuriformes; family Acanthuridae; genus Naso; species Naso minor. The sequence goes on from JAQFJB010000008.1 coordinate 14,859,267, forward strand.
GTTTCTTCATTTGAAGTTCCTGGGCCCGGGGACTGTAGTTGTTTCCAATAGACTCGCTGGGAGTATGATGGAGGTGTTGCTCTTTAAAGGGAACTGCTGGAGTCCAAGAGTTGGTCTGGAGGATTGGTGGGTAATGACTGTGCCTCAACACTATCTGAGATTTTTTTAAAAACAGCCTGAAAGATAATATATGGTGCATGGTAGCACAACATTTAGTGTGTTTAACTACAAAATCTGGGCAAAACTGTATTCTTTAAAGCACAAGCTCAAATGATATAGTGATTGATGTTCTTACTTGATACAGTTCTGAGGGTTCTGCTGTGCAAGACACGGGCAAAGGCGGAGGAACAGAGTATCCTCTGTTCTGACTCATATTGTAGATAGAGTCATCCTCCATCTGTAGTTCAGATAAAAAAAAGAAAAAAGGCTTGTAAAACAAAGAAGAAACTTTGAATTCACTTTTATCTGAACATTACATTAGTGGCCCTTTTTCTGTGATTTTTTTTCCATACCAGTGGGTCCCATTGTCAGTATAAAAACAAATGTGTACATGCAAATATCAGTATGAGAATGTTGCAGAAACAATTGATTGATTCCACTCCTCTGATGTCTCGGGTGTCCGGGCCTGCTGACAATTGGCTTCTAGTCCATCAAACCCCAAAGCACTGACAAAGTGCACCTGCGGAGCAGCCCTCAAACGTGGTGGCTCATCATGCATGCTTTCATTCTGCACTGAGGAAAGTCCAACACGGACTGAAACGTTTGCACTTTTAGCACTTTGCTCATTTTTCACAGTCTGTAGAGCCCTGCAATGAATTCAGTGAGAAATATCTAAACTCAAGACTCAAGACTGAAGCTTCTTTATTCTGTGTGCGAGTTCTCCTTTGCTGCATTTCACATTAGGCCTACATCAGTGTAAATGAATACCCCTATTTCCTCATTGTTTTATACAAACCTTATTGATTTAAAGGGTGGACAAGATGCAATTAAATTACTTTTTAAAAAACACTATCTTTTAATTACACTAATTTAGATTCAATTCAGTCAATTTCTAATTTAAAGCTTTAAAGTCAATTTCTAATTTAAAGCTTGCTTCCGTCTGCAAGCAAAATATATGCATATTGATGTTAATTTCACACACAGTCTATATATTAAATATATTAACACTCACTGAAACTGCACATTTCATTTAGAGATGAAACAAATCAAACTTTTTGTTAGCGAGCATTAGAGTAATCTCACCAGCCACCCATTGTCGAACGTAAGTTTGTCAGTTACCTGCTTCAACCGCTCCATGTTGCTTAACTTTTCTGCCAATGAAACAGAGTCAGAGAACATTTGAATAGCTTACATCAAATGTATGAATGGAAAAAAGATGCACGTTTCCATTTTAACATAACTAAGTTAACGAGTGACGTTAAACAAACACTGAATAAATTAATATCGGTTACCTTCTATTGGTTGCTCGGTTTTTATGCCGGTAGAATTTCAGTCATTGCATTGCAAGGTATTAGCTTAAATATGTTCCCTAAAATTGCATAAAGTTGGTTACAGACTTCGTTTTAACGTCTCAGGGTTCTACCTCACACAAATGACAAACGGTACCGTGAGTTTAGTTTTGCCCTGTCGCTGCTTTGACGTGGGGTAAAGCCATCACGCTGCTGTAGACTGGAGCACTGTTGATCTATTCCCGCATCGTCTCCATGGTGACCAACCA
>JAQFJB010000008.1:14933836-14947134 GCA_029874875.1 Naso minor
AAGTATTGAATATTGATCGACGCATCAGACTGTACCTCAATTAGATGTTTAATCTTTGTTTTTCAATAAAACAATAACCTACTCAACACTGTACAATTTTACTTCAAAGCCTAACACAGGCAAAAATTACACTGTGTCTCTCTGTCAGAGATAACATCCAGATCAGCACTTGTCATTTAAGAAGAAGAGCAGCCCGGCTGAAGCTTTAAAGACGATCATACTTCAGTGATGCTGCTGACAGTGAACTTGACGGGCCAAATCTGTGTGATCATGAACCACACACAAGCTCATCTGTTAAATTATTCGATTAACATGGGAAACGAGCCTTGTTAGTACATGATACGCTTTAATTTATTCTGTTATCACAGGAAAGCGAGATGTTATCCCGTGATTACGAAAAGATTTTTTTCTTGATCTCGAGATAACAGAATAAAAAAAGACAGCACCCCTGCCCTTGGGCCTAAATATTTTGGTTGGACTTTATTTGGATAGTCAGCCTACCGATAGTTTATAGAGTATTTGTTAAATTTCAACAACATATTAATTGTTGATAATATTGTTGGCATAATTGTTTTTGTTGAACATATGTATATACAGTGTGTTGCTGAATATGAGGCTACTTGCAAATTTGCAGAATGTTTCCTGAATTTTATTCTGAATGTTTTCAGAACGTTCATATGTAGGCAGTTTTTCTATCTGTTTTAGATTATGTAGACTTAATTTAAAGATATGCTGGTTCTTCTATTCTAACACCCTTAGATTCTGTAGAGCAGGGGTTCCCAAACTTTTCAGCCTGCAACCCCCAAAATAACGGTGCCGGTGACGGGGGACCCCCATCAACCTTGAAGGTGGCATATAACGTCATGCACAGCCACACACATGCACTATTAGGCGTACATGGGCATCAAACCAACACAAAATAACAGCCTAACAGTCACAATATTATTTTAGAGTAATTTCAGAATGAATATAACCAGAATTTGTACAGTAATGGGTAAATTATGCAATTTTAATTACTTTAAAAATGTACTTGTTTTTTTGGAAGGCATCTCACGACCCCCACTTCTGTGTCTCGTGACCCGTCGGGGGGTCCCGACCCCCACTTTGTTGGGAAGCACTGCTGTATACCATTCTGCCCTCAGGTTTGTCACCAGGGATAGTTACGGCACTCATCACTGTCTCCGTTATAACAACAATAACAAATTTTCACTGGCATCTTACTCTCAGTGATCCATTTAGACTAAAATAGAGACTGACTGTTATATTCAGTTTTGTAAGTCAAGCAAATCTTCTTCCAGTATTTGTGATATTTGAAGCGTAACTTAGCATCAGGCTTGAAAAGCTGTGCTCTGCTGCTCTCTTTGGTTGAAAGTTTCCAGACAGTTTTACCTCTGGCCTCTGGCAGGTGCACCTGTACAGTGATGCCATGAGCTGTGGTCAAAAAGGCAAAAAAAACCCAACCTCCTGTGTCTTTCTAGAACTTTCTTGAGATATCGTAGTAGTCTACTACTCTCTTGTAGTAGTACATGGTCTTTAGATCAGGGGAGATGTGAGGGAGTAAAAGCATTTACAGAATCCAACCTGCTCTCTTCATGGCTGACACTCACACACTTCTAGGTCATTTCACTCAGTTAGGAACCATCCTACGCAAAACAAACAAACAAACAAACAAACAAGAACAACCGAAAATAGTCCCCTTTTTCCACTGCTCCAAGGTGACAAGTTCAACCACTAGAGGTCAGCAAAGACAGGATTTTCTTACACTATTCTTGTCAGCAGCATGCCTGTAAGCTGCTTTCATAGGCACAATTTTCTTCAGTCGAATGAACTAAGAAACCAAATTATCATCAAATTCTTGTGTGTGTGTGTGTGTGTGTGTGTGTGTGTGTATTATCCACAGTATGAGGAACACTGTTTTGTTCAGATATATTCTGAGTTTTTCCAGGGTCATACTTTATTCTGATAATTGTTTTTATGTTCAATTTCACTCTGTCTGTTTCAACACTGTAGATGAAATCCCATTCACCTCCACAGTCATGGCATTAGACATCCTAAGGGAAGGGGGACGCTCTGCAGGCCTCTGGATTGTTGCAATTAGAGTGAACTGACCCTTTAAAATGTTTTATCACGTGACGCTAAAAGACAGGCGTCACCTAGGAGATTTAACACGCGCGCACTTACATGAAAATGGCCCGGGCCAAAGAAAGTTGTGTAACGTTAATATTTTATCGTGAAATGCGAACAAGCTGTTTAACAAACGAAAAGTGAATACACAGTTATGATATCTATCGCTTTTAACCGGAAGCACCGGACAGGAGTTGTAGTTAACGGTAGTTAACGGTAGTTAACGGTCATGTATGCAGGAGAACTTTAGCCTCTTAGCTAACTCCTTCTTACCTGCATTACGACAATGCCCGGGCATTTTGAAACATACCTGGAGTGAAACATGGTCCCATTCTCAAAGTATCCGTCGTGATGCACCAGCAGAATGTCTCCGTACTTTGATTTTCGATGACAGAGAAAAGGTCTGTGCAGAACTTCCACGGTCACCTCGGGCTCAGGCAGCTTCCCCCCGCTGACAGACAGCAGCAGAGAGGAGCAGAGCCAGCTCAGCACGCTCAGCAGCATGCTGACACCCCTCGACAGACGGCAGGAGACGCAGAAAACTGAAAAATCTCAACAAATGTTTGTGCACCAGCAGCGAGGCGTGCAGTTGGCCCTCTACGTGGCAGTTTCATCATACATATTGTTGCAGGAAATCGCCTTTCGATTGGTTGGTTAGCTCATAAGCCCCGCCCACCGCGGTTGCCTCTCACCAGCCCTAGTGATGGCTCTTTTTAGTGAGCAGGGGGCCAAGATTTATTTATTTTTTTAATGTTAGAAAAATGAAATATCAGAGAGGAAAAAAAAATATCAGTCATAAAATAATTATTATTGCATGATGATGACAAAAATTTGTTGTGAATTTAGTGACTGGCTCTAAACAGAAGAGTGGCATTCAAGTGTTTGTCAATGACAAGGTTGTTCATAAATCAGACACTGATGGAACTGTATTGTACCTCAAGGCATTTTTTTTTTCACCGCCAAAAATGTCTTGCACTGGTCAGGAGGTACGTTGCTGAAAAAAAAAAATTTCAAAGGGGGTACATCCTTGAAAAAAGTTAGAGAGCCACTGAACTAGATCACTTGGCTCATTCTCTTCATTTTACCACTTCTACCTTTTAATTCAGCCAAGTTTAGCGCCGTTTTGACCTATGAGTAGTATGTGTGCACAAAATATCAGTGTAGGCCAATCAGACTAAATCTTAAAATTCTGCCCAGCACATTCATCATTAACACAACATTTAGTCACATTGCATGGAGTGCCCGTGGCAGGCAGAGGATCAGCCTATCATTCTGCCTTGTATTAATTGAAAAAATAATAATAAAATAAACTGGCTCTCAGACGGGAGCCGCTCCCATCGTTCAAAGAGCCGACTCGTTCGTGACCTGCACATCACTAACAGGCCCCCTTTTGCATTAACTGCACAAGCACTCTTCAGCATAATGGGCCTAATCTTTATTAGTGAGCGGTGTTTTATGAAATATACAGTCATGCAGACAGATTATCCCATAATCACATTATACTGTATTAATTTTGACGTCAGTGAACAGTTTTTTCTTGCTGCCATCGTAATTCCAGGTATTTCTGTTGCTGTTGTTACATGAAAACATTCATTTTTCTCCTGTCGGGTATTTGAACATTTACTTCATGAGGGCCACACTTTGGTTAGCGCTGGTTAAAGCAGTCTGCTGTACACTGGTGCACATTAACATGCAATATCACAGCATGGCACTTTATAAATACATGTTTCATGATACATTGCACAGGAATTAACACATTTACACACCCCTGATTTGCATACTACAGTACAAACATTTTCAATTGTATCATTGCTTCTTTTTTCTCTGTCGTTACAAAAGACATTCAGAACATAGCTTATTTCTGCATCAACAGTCGGCAAGTCATACACAATATAGCTATTTTATACAATACAATCATTAAATCATTAAAATGTTCCCCACCATCGCCAGCGTCCATAACAGTGCTGCAGCCAATGGAGTGACAGTAACAGGCAGCTTCTCCCTGAAGTCCATTAAAGAATTTAACCTCCAGGGGAGACGGTCGATTCAAAGCTGACTCCTATGACTTTTCATGGCTCAGAGCAGGCACAAGAGCCTCCCTTCAGTCCTCCCTCTCTCAGTCCATCAGTTATTTTTTTAAGGGGTAAGACTTCAGTAGAGAACTGAGTTAAGATCCCTGTGATCAGAGAGGAAACGCAACATTGCAATCTGGACATTTTTTCTCCCGCTGTCTAGTTCAGGTGAAATACTTGCAGCCAGTGGAATCAATGAGGCAAGAGTCGGTGCATCTGAGCTGCCCAAAAGACCTGCAGGAGACACCGAAAATGATTTTTAATGAATTCAGCTGACAGGACTATGTCTTCTCACAAAGCCTTATGTTTACACATATAGCTACCCATGGTCTGAAGTATGCTTCAAATTTTCAAAATTTGCTATAATTAAAAGAAAAGTGAAATATTCGAAGGAAAATGTTTAATTGCTGTCTTACAGAGAGTTAGATGAGAAGATCAATACCAGTCCCATGTCTGTATGTTAAGTACGGAGCGACAGCCAGAAGCTGATTAGCTTGGATTCGCATAAATGCTTCAAACAGTGAGAACAGCTGGCATGGCTCGATTCTAATGGCATGAAGTAAGCTTTACTAGCACTTTAACAAATGACTAATTAACATATATCTTGTTTCTGTAATCTGAACAAACCCCAAATTTAAAACTCAAAAGTTATGGTTTTAAGGGAACTTTCCTTGGCTGGAAGTGGTGAGTTCCAGGAACTCACAGAAAATGTGCTAATTTTTTTTGGGATGAAACAAACAAGATCTAACATCTGAATAAGTGAACTGATGGCAGATATCTTTTTTGACCTTTGCACATAGCCAGGGTAGCTGCTTTCCCCTGTGTCAAGTCTTAATGTTAAGCTACGCTAAACACCACCTAGCTTTATAATAAATATACATAGATGAGAGGGATGCCAATCTTCTCATCCAACCATATATGTCCGTATGTTTCCCCATAATGTTGAACCATTAAGCATGGGTATGAAGCATGCAGAGCTGTGTGATTTAACCATCTGAGAGGTTGTCCAGTTACTGCTGCCAGGACAATGCACCATCATCTCTGGCTGGTTTCAGTGACATCACAGCAAAAGTACAGTAGTTCATCTGAGTAACCTTCAAAATCCCCAGATGGCTGCAGGATAAATGTGCTGCTGATTAAAAAGGAGCTGCATTGTGCAAACTTGGCATAGGAGATCTCTGTTAAATTCTTGCCCATAGAAGCAAGATGTGTGTGTATGCACTCTGAACACTGTACGACAACATACCCAGGAAGATAGGATTTACAGGTCTGATAGCCAAAGTCCTTTCCATCACACTCTTCCATGCCTTCATGTCGGTAGCCGTCTCCACAGTAGGCCCACTTGCAGTCTAAGGTGGAGAAGAAAAGAGTACGAGGAGAAAAAAAAGGGGTAGAGGGGAAAGAGATGACGTTACTAATTGCTTTGGCACTCCTGTGTGTTTCACTGATGCCAACACAGCATTTTCCTTGCTAATTTAATTGAACAGAGAAGTGAGAGGATGGCAGCAAAAGAGAGGAGGAGATTAATGAAAGATCAAGGAAAGGTTACACAGTGCTTTCTGCTTTTATCCTCTGCCATGTGAGTTTAGACCCTTGTGGCACTCTGTAGTGAGGCGCAGCAGTGCATCTCATGAGCAGCGGGATATGGGACAGCATGATGCTTGTGCAGCAAAGAGCATTAATTACTTTGCATTCACAGAATGTTTCTTTTTCTCTCTTTTTTCGTTTTTTTCCCACAAACATATATATTTTTTAATCTTAATTATTTGTACACCCCGTAATTTCCTGAATAGGCATCCTGTATATCTGTGAATAAAGAGAGTATTTCAAAAGCAGATTTGCTTGCATTATTAGAAATATCGTCTGTGGATCACTTTTTTAAATTTCGTCATTGCAGGGCGTGTGTGCATGTGTTCAAATGAGCAAGAGATGCATTTTACTTACTGAGACAAGCATCATTCACTATCTGGTTGCCGTCATCACACTCCTCCCCGTGCTGGGCCTGCACCTTTCCGTCCCCACACACCCCAACTCTGTCCGGGACTTTCTCTGTGGACTGGAACGGCTGGAAAGGCTACACAAGTGGTAAGAAAACAAACAATAACAAATGTTACACGGTGAGTTCTGGTGCCAAGTTATTCAGGCCAAAAATGGGCCAAACTGGGTAGAAAAGTTTAATGCCACCAGGTACAGTACATATAGTTTCCTGGCCTTTCAGCCACATCTCCTGGTCGTCCTAAATCAAATCAATTAGCTCAGTTGTCTTGCCACAAATGAACATTTATGACCAAATGCTTTGATGACAACTGAGAGATCTCTATGTAAGTACGTTATACGTCACACTTGACGCCAACGCTGTTCTGTAGCATGTCACGCTCCACATGCCTCTTTATGATCCACAACGATGTCACGCATTGAAAATCACACACCATGGTGGCATTATGCTGACATTGTTTGGTTCAGGGTAAAAATACAAAGGTTGTGTAAAGTAGTAAGTCTATTGTGCAATCTCTGTGTAAAAAAGGCTTATGACAACCAAGCAAACCGCACCCACAGAGGAAAACTGTGGGAAAGTGCCTGTAAAAGCTAGTACAGCGTAAATGGACCTTGACCCCTTGAGTTGAGAGACTCAGAAACAGGCTTCAAAATGTAATCAAGTTTTAGTCTCACCTTGTTGTGAGCTGTATAAAGTATAAGCTCATTCCGTTTAAATGAGTACGGCATTCCACACCGATCATGTGACAATCTGAAAATCACACTAACTCTTCCTACCTGTATGGGCTTCCATCCATCTTTATCTTTGAAGTAGAGCGCCCGCTGGTCCTTTCTGAATGCTATTGCATTGTCAAAATGGAGACGGTCCATCTCCTCCTCACTGTTTACCACAAATATCTACACACATACAGATGGGAGAAAGAGAAAACTGATGAGTAATAACTGATCAGTGCACATATATTTAGCTTGGCTGGTATACTGTTCAGAGTTTGTGAGTAGGGTCTTACTGCGGGGACTCTTTCTGAGCCACCCCGTTGTGTGTAACTTCCAAAAGGAGCATTACTGGCTCCAAGGGTTGGGTCACAGTCGCAGCGACCGGGTGGGCCTGGAAGACCCTTCTCTCCCTTCTCCCCGACTAGATAGAGACCTAAAAATACAAAAAAAGCAAGAGCTTTTTTTGATTATTACCATTTTTTACTGAAGCAAAGCAGTCCAGTAATCAAGTACAGGGCAATCCTTTGAAGGGGAAAAATAAATATTGTTCTAGTTTTTTGCCAGTGGTAGTCTCAGTAGTTTATAATGCAATGTGCCCGCAAGACATGTAAGGTTTTCAGCTTTAGTTTTTTTTTTTCTTGGAGACCTGGAAAGTCATCAATCATGAATATTGCCCTCTCCCCTCCTGCGTAGACATGAAACCCAGTTGGATGCAGCAGTTCCAGGTGAATCGAGTGTACTGTAAGTCACTGAAAGGCATTCTGGGAAATACACACACACACACACAAACTCAGATGTGCAACAATATGGTAAATGTGAATGTGCTGAGCACCACAGGCTGAAGCTAAAAGAATTTGAAAATGAATGTGATATTAATATGCTTGAATTGCATCCAAGCATATTAATATCAGCAGGATATCAAGGTTATTTGTTACAGGGGTTATGAGCATTTTAACCTCCAAACAGATTAAATGTGGTCTAGGGAGACACCATGGGAAGATCAAGTCACATCTAATGTTTTATATGTGTGTCTAGTGCTGCAGCTCATGGAATGATCTCAAACCATGAAATGGATCCATAAATGGAGATGATAAGATTGTGATAAATGATAGCTATGGTTAACTGGAATGACTATAGATCACCTTTAATGAAAAAAAAGTCACAACTAATCAAGTTACCTGAATTTGGCACAAGGCAGTCTTAGCAGGTCATATGTGATCGTGATATGCGACGACAGTGACAAATGGTTTTCAAGGCAAATGCCACATTTGGTCTCTGCATAACTGTGTAACACACATAATCGAATTTTCAAATGATATTTAGAGGGATGTGTAGGTTAAAAGCAATTCAAGAAATAAAGGGATGCAAACCTTTATTCTTTCATAACAGCAAAGGAAATCAAGTCAAGTTTATATGCATTACCCATAAATCATATTCAGTGTCTCAAAGGCTTTACGGCCAACCAGCTCAAGCTCTTCATGAGGACAATTTTAAAACAACAACCAAAAAAACGTAACTTTATAACTGGGAATGCAATTTCTTCTCAAGAACAAAACTAAAAAGAATTTACAGCCATGCAGCAGCTGTGTAACACATTATCCACTCACCCCCCCCCAAATTTCTGCCGACTATTTAAATCTGTTGTGTTTTTTTGGTGTTGGATCTGCACTTGGTATCAGCTGATAGTCAAAGGTGTAAAAATTGATATCTGTAAGCAAAAACATGATAAAAGGTACTTGTTCTTGCCATGTACACAATTTATTCTTTCAGTCACAAGTTTTTTCCTCTTTCCCAGTCCAGGTGAAGCTTACTGGCTGCCTAAATTACTAAGTGTAATGTCACCATGTCATTATGCCTGTTTAATGTCACCTTGTCACCATGCCATTGCCTGACTAATAACTTCTCAAGAGCCAGTAATCATACCAATAAACAAAAATAGTTTTCACTAAAGGAAAGCTATAAAAGCTGGCTGGCGGTCGGATGTTCAAGATTACCTTGAATTAGCAAGAGTGGCTAAATGAAACAGTTGCTTTTGCTTGGTCTCGAAGGAGAAACAAATAAGGAAGTACTTAGTTTAGTTTATTTGCACAAAATGAAACATTCCACAGTAAAAAAAAAAAGGCAAACTGACTGACTGTGCAGGAGGAGAATAGAAGCCCAGGGGGCTTTTATAAAGTCCTTCCCTTCAATACAACAGTCACCAACAAAAAACAAAAAAAAACACCCTAAGCACAAAGAAAAAAAGGAAAAAGAAAGCGACTGAAGAAAGAAACAAAACAAACAAAAAAATTAATACAACAGTCACCAAACTACACTTTAAATGGACTAGTAATGAACAAGATTCTATTTAGACAGAATTCTATTTCTTGACCTTACAATTCTCAAGACAAGTAAAAGATGTGTACGTTGTCTCTCAGTGGTGTCAGCTCAACAAAGTCAAGCTCAGCACTCAAGGCTGAGCCATAAGAACATGCTAAGACTGAAACTGACCCTTCACTAAGCCACGCCCCCTTTAGTTATTGTTGCTATGTCTGTCAAACTCACACTGTAACTAACTGCACTCCCTGGAGAAATATTGTATTATTTTTGGAAAAACAAAAACGTGATTTCAGACAGAAGCAGACAGAAGGTCTGCAATATGTATTTGAATGATATATACACAGGATGTCAAACTGACTCAGCAGTGAAAACAGGTTAGAGTTACAAATATAAAGAAACACGCTAACACAAGCCTACAGATCACAGTGCAGCAGCTTCAACTCATGTTTCACTTCAATCATCCTTTAGTCCTTCAAACAAGGACTTTTGTAACAATTTAGAACCCGTTTAGGAGAAGTGGAGGACATGTCCCTTTGTGTATTAATGTTTAAAGTAAAGTTGGGCTTTTGGTCTGAGTTCTTGTTACCAGTGTTGTGGACTGTTGAGAGCTAATTTCAAACTTCAGCCATAGACGTTAGCACTCTTAATAGCTAAGTAACTCAAATTAACCAGCTTATATCCACTACTAACAACGTAACACGGCTTCAAGTTTTATTGAAGGGTTACCGAAGCAGATGTAACGTTAGCTGTGCTTGTTAAACAGTGAGAGTTTCAATGGGGAATGAGGATGCCTGAGCAGTTTTGCCCAGAGCGTTGCCTTAAACTTTTCAGCGTTTGATTTTGGAAAGTTAAAGAACAAAAATCCTCTTGAAACCTCGCCGAGTAAGGAGCATCACTTTTAAAATCACGATGACCTCAAAATCCACGGAACCAGCCGGAAAATGACAAGGATCTGAAAAGACATGGAGCAGATCCTCCTCAATGGAGCACAGCCGTGTTTGTGTTCGAGGGTGGCGCTAAGCGAATGGTCAATTACACAAAATAATGGGACCATTTGATTGATTCAGCAATCAAAACTGATTCTTGCAGCATTCTGTCACCCTGTTTGATGTTTTGCCAACAGATTAGCGCAGCATTTACAAGTCCAGCTTGCAGTCGGTTATGAGATTGTAATGGTGCTCTTCTGTTTCTCCACAAAACCACTTTGACTCATATTTCTTCAATGCCTCCATCAACAGTGTTCATTGGCCTGCAATGCCATGACAGAAACTCTCACTGGGAGACTGCAGCCACCCAATGGGAGTGAAAGTCTATGTGTGAGTTGCTAGCAGTGAGGGGGATCTGATCCCTAGCTGGCCTCCCACCATGTCCATTGTTGAAGATCAGAGGCACAGCTGCCTGGAGTTGAACCAGCTCCCTGCAGTGATGGTTGAGTGTTTTGCCTCTTTACCACCCAGATGCATCGCTGCCCCTCTTTCAAGCAGCACCATGAAGCTCTTTTCTATCAGGCCTTTAAAACACAGTCTGTGCAGGTCTACATGGTAATTCAACCACCCAGGCACATCCTACTCCCTGTGTTTGTTGTTAGCAAGCAGTGAGGGTGAAAGGGGCTCTGCAGTGAGAAGAAACATTTGTCTTTAGGATAATCATGCTTAAGTCTGCCTGGCAACTTAAACAATAATTCCCATGACAGATTACACTGTTACACAAATCTGTTTGCTTACATATTTACACATCGGCACATGAAGGTTGAAGAGGTCATGCTCACTGTCGATAATTCAAAATTTGACACAGTTGCACAAAACCCTGTTCACTTGTGATAGCGAAGTGGTTGGATACATCTCATGTCAGCCACACAAGCATTTTGTCAAGGTGTTCAATAATAGACATAATAGGTGAATCTCATAAAAGACCTTTAAACCATTTCAGTGGTGGCTGATGACTCAAAAAATCAGGGAGGACAGCAAAAAAAACCCAACCCACAGTGTCATGTTATTTTATACTGTTTGAGCTCTACAAATGTGCAGTGTTCAGCCTAAGGGTGTTTTCATACCTGTAGTACAGTTCATGTGGTCCGAATTATCGGATGAGTTGCAACTTATTTGTATTTTTCCTTTGGTTCAGTTTGGTTCACACAAGCTAAATCTCAGGCAACCAACCAAGATGTTTCAACAAAAGCCATGTGGGAGCAATCATTCCGTTCATTGGTCAGAATTGAAATCATCCTCTCCATCAGCCGTTAGCTAAACTTTTTGAACTCTACATGATTTGTATGCGTTTTTTTTTTTCTAGCTGCTGGGCTATATGGTCAACTGCCCCAAAATCTAAAAGGCATCATGTTTTGTGGCGGCGCCAGGTCAACCCTCGATTCATGTTTGTGTCACAGCAAACTGCTAGTTGTCCTAAGCGCATAATACACGACCCTGCTGGCTACAGGAGCTGGTTTAGTCCAGAAATGCAAAATTCTTCCTGAAGTTGATGAGCTGATCGAGGTCACATGTTTACATGTACACTGACTGTGTATGTACTCTTATGGCATTCACCGCTTTCTGTCTGAATGCAGCCTTACTTTTTTAATGAGTAACAGTGATAAGTGATGTATTACCATTTCTGCGTAACTTGCCCAACACTGGTCTTGATGATTGAACTTCAGCATTACTAATGCTAGAGTGTCAACCTCTTCTTACCCTTCTTAAGCTTTAAAAAAGAAAAAAACAACTTTAACATATACTCTTATTCCTTTTTTCCTGATTTACTGCTGACTTAGTGTTTAGCACTTTTGCCTCACAGTGCTAACCACAAGAGGTGTCTGGGTTTGATTCCCAGCTAGGGCAAGACCTTTCTCAGTGGAGTTTGCATGGTTCCTCCGGCTTCCTCCCACAGTCCAAAGACATGCAGGTTAGAATAACTGGTGACTCTAAACTGCTTATAGGGGTGAATGTGAGCATGAATGGTAATTATATATATAATACATATATAGCATATGTGTACAATAAAAGGCACCCCACCATATGGAGGATAGCAGGGGCCTGCTCTCATGCGCCCTCCACCACCACTTTACCCTCAATGGCTGCCTGGTTTTGCTGTTGAAGCATTTTAATCGGAAACTTTAAATTTTTTTTTTTTTTCCAAAGTAAAGAAAAAAATCATAAATGACACTGAGATATGGTGATGGCATACTTCAACCAATTATTCTTTTTTATATTTTGATCCCCCACTCGCCTCTCATAAATACCTCTCTCTGGACCAGCATCCTCTGAACCATATCACATAAACTCCACATGTGAAATGAATCGGAAGAATGAGCAATTCCACAGAAAGAGATTGACTGGAAACAGGGTGTAGGAGTCACTTTTTTTTTTTTCTCTATTGTAACATTACTCGATGCTTTTTCACCCGAGTCTCCTGCCTTGTGCCTTCCCACTATCTCCACTCGCAAGATCAAAGGTGATCTTTGATGGGATGGACAATTCATTTCAGCCTGACAGGTGGGATACAGTCAGGCATGCCCATCACTCAGGCTACCATCAACCTGTCAAAGACGTTTCTTGATCAATCACTCGAGGAGGAGGAGAAAACTGGCCCCTTGACAAACTAGAAGGTAAACAATAATACAAGAAGAGCAGCTCTTTTTAAAATCTATGTGCTCCTATCGTTTAATATTTAAAATGTGCTAATTGAAATAGTATATTTAGCTGTATTAAGAAAATATACAAACATTAGATGTCCCCATCTTCCGTATTTGCCTAATAAAAATTTTTGATGTTAATCTGTGAAGATAATGTGTAAACCTTCTGCATCACTCATTTACATTCCTGGTTCTCACTGAAATGTTGTTTGCTGTCAGAATTTCTTTGTACATCAATTCTCTGTTACCACTGAAATTTAGTTGAAATGCAAGCAAGTAAATTGAACATGAATGCTCGTGCAATTCCCTCTTTGTGAGCAGATTGGCATTCATTGTAAAAAATATGGTAACAAGATAAATACAAGGCATTCTCATTACTTCAGGGGCTTTCACTTTTATAAATATGCATGACCTTAAATAGTCACAAACACTGCAGATTAAGGAAT
>JAQFJB010000008.1:15328031-15343909 GCA_029874875.1 Naso minor
GTGTGTGTGTATATATATATATATATATATATATATATATATATATATATATATAATACTGTTCACAGTAAGGTAAAGAGTACCATAAGACTTTTTTGTTTATTATTTATTTACTTATTTAATGATTAATGATTTGAGCCACTAAATAAAAGTACAATCACTTCCTCTGTACTTGGGATAAAGGCAGAAATTTTACACACACACACTGTTTAGTGTAAATCAGAAAATGTGTTTCATTTTTTAATAAAATTTGGCTGAAAGGATCCTTAGAGTGACAACTGCCGGTCACTTAGTTCTAGCAGATGCTAACCTCATCCTTCCTCTATCACCCCTTTGACTTGCATCTTCCATTTATCCATCACAAGTTTCCACATTGACCTTATTTAGCCATGTCCATTGGTCTCAGTCACACCTCCAATCCATCTGTCGTTAAGACCCGCCTCTAAATGTTTCAACCTGTACCTCTCTCTGAACCCGGATTAGTGAAACTGAAGGTGTGGACAGCTCTCTGGCTTGACCCGTTCCTCCCTCTCTCTTTGTGGCTGACCACAGGCCGGTTCCCGGGCCGCTGTCCTCCCTCCTCCACATGCGGAACAGACACAGACAGCCGCTACCAGCCTCCCTGCCCGGCACGCTGCCAGACCCCGCCATGCAAGGGGCATCTGCTCAGCACATGCCTGTAAGTATGGGAGACGACTTACTTACACACATACATTTGCATTGAGACATGCATGCATTATGATTTATAGATGCAGGTATAGTGGCCAAAGTAGTCAAAATCCATGAGTTAGAAATATTAATGGCTGACATAAAAATTCACTTCACTGTTGAGGATGAATTAATCAAAAGTGTCAAACTCAAAATGGATGTGACCTTGCAGGGAATGCTTTAAACTTGAGGTGATGTATGTGCTGAAGCTTTTTCTTGTCATGGATGAAAGGTTATTTTTGTGTCAATTTTTTTCCCTTCTTTAGATAGAGAAGCAGATGTCGTGTATAATGGGTATACCAGGTCCTGTACACAACCCCTCCTGTTCCTCGCCACAGGTACCGTACACTCAGTTTGAATTACTGATATTTTCCTTCTGTTTCATGCACTTAAACTCTTGAAAACTGATACCAATGCCACTGCCTCTGGACTAATGCTTACAGTCAGGAGTTAGTTGCAGTATCAAAGGATTTTGGCATCTTAGGTAATACGCTTTTCTCCCTTATGGTGGAAATGTAGATGAGAAGTTTTAGAACAATCCCATATCTGTAGGTGTAGTATGAAAGCTACCCCTAGTAGCTTGTTAGCTTATCTTAGCATAAACACTAGAAAGAGTGAAACAGCTTGCCTGGCTTAGTCCAAAGGTAAAGGTAAACCTGCCTAGCAGCACCTTGAACACTCACCAAAGTGTAAATGTGAGAGTAACAACAACAACAACAATAATTATTCATCAATTGCTAGGAGCTAATGTGTCAGACTATTTCTTGGCTTGTTGCATAGCTTCCCAGTAACTGTTGGATCCAAGAAAAATAACAGAACACTCTGCCAAACATTGAAAGGTTTTCTCTATTGATTTGCCTTTTACAGATGGCACAAACAAGATTAGGGAGCCCTATTTTGAAGATCCATGGCGCAAAGTTTAAATTGCAAGGCGGAAGTTTATTTGGGGGATGTCCAAGTCTACTTTGCTATTTATAATCTGGACGTAAAGTGAAGTGCAAGGCGATGAGTGACAGCACACGAGCACATTATCTATGGGACTGTCAGTCGTTTATCCTCGTCTTCTTGCGTCACCGAACGGTGGCGCGGAGCCGAAAGAATTCTAATGATGTCAGGAGACGAAGAAAGCAAAAGCTCTGACAGGCTGATGGGCCATTTGACTTATTATGAGGAGTCTTACTGTGCATCTCTATGTGTCACAAGCAAAATGTAAACACCTTGTGACCGCACCGGTTTACATGTATCCAAATGGTGTGCCCTGTAAAGACAAGGACAACACTGTGCCAGACTTAAGACGAGGTTTTTGTTCGTCAGTAGCACAAATTCTCTCTGGTGCCACAACCAAGACAGCAGTGTGCCAACACTGTACCTGACCACAACTGCTTTTAAGAACAACACTCCCATCAGCGCACAGATGAGGGCAAGTGCATTTGCTATTTAAACAGTGTCAGCACTGGGTGTTAAAAAGACATCTGCGTCGGTTGGATGCGCTGTGTGCTGCCTTTGCATCAGGCAGATGATAGTAATGTGCTAATCAGTGAGCTTTAGCGTTGGGTAGAGCTAGGCTAGCTTTTCCCCCTGTTTCCAGTCTTTTGGCTAAACAAGGCTTCATATTTGCATTACTACTTGTGTAAAAGGCAAATATGAGGGTTTGTAATAAAGTCGAGCTGAAGTCAGAAATGCATTTTCAACCCTTTTGTACGACATCCCTACTATTATTGCGGTCAAATTTAAAAATGTATCACAAAAAAATTACAAAAAATGAATTATTTTGTATTTTTATATTAAAGTCTTCCACTTCTGTCTTTCAACAAAATCTCCTGGGTCCCTGATGTCATTTGACTCGGGCCTTTATTGGTTGAATCACTTTTTAAATTCAGCCAATTATATCACGCCAATCCACCTATCAATATAAACCTGTAAATATTAAATAAACTAATGCTAGTTTGGTGTTAAATTTTAGAAGGTAAAATACCAACAAACAAAGCCCTAGCAACGGTTGCCAAGGAGTAACAACAACACTTGCCAACAACACTCCAATCAAATTCCTCCAACTTATGTCCCGCCCTTACAGCCCGTTCACTGGTTGTTTAATTGTTTGAATTGCAAATATGTCACAACATGGCAGTTTACGCTCTGGAAACAGGCATTTCAGCTCGTCTTTAAATTTCTTATCTGCAATAGGGAGCAAATACACGCATTTCTAAAAACGTTAAACTATTCCTTTAACTTTTTACGATTTCCTTCTCATAAACTCTACTCTTTAATTACGACACAAAATACTCCCATCCTCATGTTCTGCCTATGGCTTGTTCCTTTCTAGCCTGGATGGCCAGGAAACAGAGTGTATCTCTCCACTTAGACACACACACATACACACACAGGTCGGTACTACAGGAAGTCACAATCTGCATGCTCTCCTCGGCTTCCTTCGCTGTTTTATTTACCCTGTGTCGACATGCTCTCAATCTCTCTCCTTGTGAGTTTTACATTTCCTCTTTCTAGGTGCTTGTAGTATAAATTGTTAAATATATGTGTGCTATCAAAAGCAACTTCAAAGGGAAAACTGTGAAATTGCCCCTACATCCACACACACACACACTCGGGGGTTATAACTCCGCTTGTGCAGAACTTGTATATAGAGCAGCAAATGTAAAGTGGTTTCAGCTTTCAGTTGCTCGGGTCACAGGTTTAATCTTAAGCTCTCCTCTTCTTTTGTTTGAACACACCACACACACACACACACACACACACACACACACACACACACTTTCTTCTCCAAGCTAAGTTTATGTATTCTATCGTAATTAGGTGCTGCGTTTAGCATTTCCAAGTTGTGAGACAGAACTCTGCTTCTGTAAAACCACAGAGGGGGCATTAATGGGCCTTAACGTGCCTCTGTTGTACAATAGCTCCACACTCAGCCGGAGTGGAAAAGTAAACTTTGACAAGTGGATCAGTGTTTCATGTACAGTTACGTGTCTTCATTCACTGATCCCTCCAGACAGAAATATCAACGTGGTGTGTCATCCAGTCCAAGGAGGTCCATGATGTAATCACAGGCCCCAGTGTCAGGGTGTCTCCGTGTGGCTGAAATACTCACGTCCCGTCCCATTTAGTGTGTGTGGCTGTGCGTGTGTGTTTGACTGGCAGCCTGGCTGGCTGGTAAAGCTGGCACAGACAGCTCGGTGACCTCATCCTTGGCACCGGCTAAATGTGCTCCCTTTTTTCGGCGCTGAATGGAAAGGGGAGAAAAAAAAATCTGCTTCTCCTCTTAAAGAAATATTGTGTAACAGGGAGCAGATAGCAATATTGCCAGGGAGGGGGGGGTGATGTCATGCTCTAAACATGACCTCCGCCTCTCCTCTGCTGAGCGTAGGAGAAAGGTGAGATGAGGTTTAATTTAGCTCTTACAGTCTGTTTAGTCAGATGATACACGGGAATGATAACGTGTGAAGGTATCAAGCTGCAGTCGGCAGCATTTATTGGAACATATTATCCCAGTTATCTATAGTTGTCTTCACAGGTGTGGAGGTTTAGGACAAAGGGCGATGATGGATTAAATGTGGAATTGTGTCTTGGAGTGGTTATCATTTTAATTATGAGTAATTTTGCCACATAGGATATTGTGGGAACTGACTATTTGGATTTGTTTAACCTGAAGTGGCCAGTGGTCAGTTAGAAGCTCATTTGGTGTTACTAAATTAGCAAACATTTGGGGTCAAATACACCCTAACAGCTATGAGTGAGATGAACAATGTTTATGTAATAATAACATATAATGATAATTAATTAAAATTTCCACATGAAATATATTGGAATAAGTAATATGTATTTTAGGGGCAAAATTTTATAAATTGCACTTTTAAAAAATAAACCAACGTAGGAGGGAATTCGTGCCGCAACTAACTGTGTTCGGTACATGTGAGTTAGCTTTTATCTCAGTTTTGTGTGAAGTTGTGAATGATTTAATGTGTCGTTGGAGATATGGAAAAATAAGAGATATGGCCTCTAAACAGTTGCCAGGAGTTCAGATGTAATATTGAAGAATTACAGGAGAGGAGGGGAGATTTGTAATGATAACAAATTTTGGACAGTAAAAAGTGTTTTGATCCAGGCTATAAAGATGTTGCCAGGTTCAGGCTCTCAGTCCATTACAGAGAGAAGTGAAGTCCCTTCTTGATTTATTATTTCTGTTTTTGCTGTAAAGAAGAGACAACCCTGTTTAACAGCATTTTCTAATACTTTTATTACATTTTTTTTTTTTTACCTCTTTCAGGCTTGCGGTGTCTTATTTCCTGTTTTGGCAAGGACTTTTATTTTTAAGACTGCTCGCGGGTTCTTACCTACTTTCTGCAGTGTGCCAGAGTTTAAAAAATAGAAATAACTTGACAAGAGAGGAACACAGAGTGAAAAGATGAAATTAAAGCAAATAAAGGGAAATGTTGTAATGTATTAGCACCCCTGAAGAGGCACAAAGTTTATGTTTGTTGTAGGCTAATATTGTAATGTTAATGTAATATTAATGTTTGTGGTCTAAGGTAATTTTTGAACTGATGAATAAATTTTCTTACTGCTTGTTTATGTCAGTATTAGCCTATTTGTCATGGTATGGTAATATTGCTGATATATATTTTTTGTGTTGTACTCATCTCTTATGTTGGTTTTGGTTTTCAGTAAATCTAAAAGTCATCGGTCAATTGTCAGACCATCTTTCGGAAGAATGTGTTACACTAATGGATGACTATGGGACCTTATTACAGAAAAAATATGTATGGTTGTCAAATTTTTAGCTGCGATCAGCAGCACTGGTCACTCTGTTGGCCGGTAGATCGGTTGGTCCATAAGAATTTCCCACCTTTTGGCGGCCGCAGTTTTCACCTTAGGAGACTGAAATTTAGAGACGTTAGGTGTGTGAGTGAAGGTGTGTGTTTGTGTTCATGCCAATTGGCAAAAAGGGGGCATGTCAGTAGGAGTGACCTGTAACAAAAAGGTGCATAACTCCTAAACGGATTCATGTAAAACGGCCAAACCCAGTAGAAACACACACACACTTTCATTGGTCATGACTTGCCCCGCCCCTTTCCACAACTCATCGACCATTTGTCCTAGACTGTAAACTGTTGTGGGAGGCCTCTTTTGCAGATAGTAATTTTGTTTGTTTATGAGAAAAAATAAAACAGAAAAATCCATTAATGATCCTGCTGTAATTTTATGATAACATGTGATGCCTAAGACGGCTGGAACATTTTTAGCTGCTTGTCTCGGCTCTTGCGAATTCGCGCTTGTTTTTTTTTCCCCTTTTGAACTGCATCACACATAACACAAAAAATATTTGCAAACTTTAGAGGCAATTTTTTAAGTTAAGAAAGTCGCAATTTGCTGCAAAACTTTTTTTGTCCTTCTGTTAAAGTACACATACTTTGGCCTGGTAGACAGGTTTGAAGACTCTGTGAATAGATTCAATATTACTAGAAAAAATATTGTGTCTCAGAACTCAAACCCAAATCCATCCTTTCATACTCAAAAACTTTCAGTAATGTTTAGTAACTACATTTCAATTACTATAAAGGATTAAATTTTTTTTTTTTTTAAATTACTGGCATTGGCCTGCTCCTATTCACAGGAGGCTTTCTTGGCCCTTTGTATCCCAGCATGCACTTGGTGATTTGAAAAACAGATGCAATCACTTATCCTCCTGTGTCTTCCTGTAACAGGCCGTAGATATCTGAGAGTTGAATTTGGTTGTCCGACATTCCTAGGGCCCATAATAAACTCAGAGGGAATGTGCAGTTCATATGAGACAAAGTAAAAATATAAATTACACTATAATGAGAATGTCAGTTACTGAGGATCAACTGTTTCCTGAAGAAATTGCACGTTCAACTCTTTGTCTTTGGGAGTTCAGCACTGACTAGCAGCCTAAATAACACTAACAGGATCTCTGTTTTTTTTATGAAATAGGAGAGAATAGTTGAAAATGTTTGTACACTTAATGTTTGACTGTTTGTACATTGGTTTGGGAGTTTGTCCTGAGGCTGCAATGGAATTAACTGAAAGTTGCTTTAGGCTGTAAACAGTTAACTTATTGTAAATGGGCTCCAATACTTGAATCGTTTTGACAATATAAAGCCTTAGTCAAACTTTCCAAACAACAGAAATCCCTATGGTGAATTTTATGTAATGTTTTATGCACATCCAATGCTCTCTGCAGTGCATCTTTACATGTATGTATTTGTCATATCTCCACTCAGAGATCCAAACAGACTTTGGGGCATCATTTCCAACAGCACCACCCAAGAATGGTCACCGTCAACAACCCTGTGTCGTCCATGGGTCACATGATGGAGATGATGTCGCCGCGTCACCCAGCACCTCTGCTACAACACCATCACCATCATCCTCATCATTCACAGCTTCCAGCTCAACCCCTCAACTACCAACAGCGATGCCACGCTTTGCCTCCGCAGCATCTGGGAAGCGCCCACAGCCACCAGCTTCACCAGTCGGCGAATGTACCGCACGCTCAGGCTCACCAGTCACCGCCTCCCCACCTACACCAGGGCTCGCCTCCGGCGCCTCCCTTGTCTGTTCCACCACAGGTACGATGATCATCTGATGTTTGTTCTCTTCTCTGCATGCAGGCGCAGTGATGCTACTTTTAAAATCTTTGTGTTTTTTTGCAGTTGTCTCCAGTTGCACAGCAGATGCAGCCCTCTCAGCCATCCCACTCCCAGCATGCAGTGCAGACAGGTGGGAGCTGCAGCGGTGGAGGAGGAGGAGGCGGTGGTCGTCGCAGAAGGACAACGGAACATGACCCTGACGAGCGCAGGCAGAAGTTTCTGGAACGTAACCGGGCTGCAGCCACCCGCTGCCGACAGAAGAGGAAACTGTGGGTGTCGTCGCTGGAGAAGAAAGCTGAGGAGCTGACACACACAAACCTGCAGCTACAGGTGAGACACACTCTGACAAGAGCACACTCGAGCACAGTCGACAATTAAACAATGCTTACTATTTGTCTGTTTGTTTCCAGAACGAGGTGACCTCGTTGAGGACGGAGGTGGGTCAGCTGAAGCAGATTCTGCTCACCCACAAGGACTGTCCTGTCACCGCCCGGCAGAGAGAGGCGCAGGGGTACCCCAGTGAGTAAAACGCCCTGCCCTGCACCCCCTCTCTAGACATCCCACCAGCTTTACCAGGCGCTTGACACCAATCATCTCCATCTACCAATAAGGGTATAATTGAGAGACCTTACACCTTGTATGTGCACATAAGGGAAAACCCCATGGTTACATTTTGTCTGGTTATGGCAAACCAGCCTCAAGCCCACGCAGGGACCTCAAACTGCAACTTGCAGAGTGCAACCAAACAGCACTTAAAGAGTACAAACTCAGCTTTTAACCCCATAATCTCCAAATACTGGTACATGCACTTTTATTCCTATGGAGAGCCAATCAAGGGAAAGCACTGCACTCTATACTCTCCCCTTAAAGGAATATACTGTATTTTCATTGTCATTTTCATCATCATTTAATGAACCAGACCTTAATAGTATTTGAACTACTCTGGAGTGCGTTGCCAAGTTCTGGCATTGGCTGTTTTTGCCATGCACTAAGCTTGTTAGCAACAAAATACGGACTATGCCCGTCTTGCACTCCAGGCAGGCTAAAGTTAACAAAACTGAACCTGTATGTGTCTTAAATTGAAAGATATTAAGAAAATGTGGCACCTTGTGGCTTAATCGAAAGCAGCTATTATGTTTTAAGTGTTGAGCTTCAGAGAACAAAAACGGATGCAATATTGACATGTGTTATATTCGTATGTTTCTATTGTTGTCTTTTTACCTGTATTTGTTAAAATAAAAAGAGATATTTTCTTTTAATCTGAGCCGTAGTGGGTTTTTCATTCATTTGCATGGATATGCTCACAAACCCCACCTTAAGAACAGACGATCCACACGGGATCAGTGACTTTGATTGACAGCTGTCTCTGTGTTCAGCTGCAGGGGTGAACCCAGGAGGAAGTCCCACCCCTGTAGGTCCTGGGTCTCAACTGCACGCCATCCAACACAACAGCATCTCCACCTCCTCGACAGCCGGAGGAGACACAGGGCACGACCCCCAGTCTGGACACTAGCCCTCAATGGATCGAGGAGGGGGTGGCTCAGTTCTACCACACTGAAAAAAAAAAATCTGTCATAACTTCACTAAAGTCTCAGCTGTGGATCTATGTTTTACATTGTAGAAGAAATACTGGAGAACTGGATAGTTGAATTTATAAATCCACGTCAACACTGAGGTGTTTTTCATCTTTTCTGGTTGGAGAGGAGACCAGAGCCACATACTGATACATTTCCATAACAGGTGCAAAAATGACCTTACTAAAAACCTTGTTAAAAACTGTGACGGTTACATGGCAACTGGAGTCTGTGTTCATTCAGAAGACGTCTGTTTCTGTTCACAGCAAACTAACCATTGCCTGCTGCCCACTGACTATGCACATGCACAATCACAGCACATACCTTTTGCTCTTATATTTTGCACTAATCTTAAAAAGAAACAACAAAGCCTATATATTTGTTTTATATTTCTAACTATGCATCTGTGAGAGCAAACCTTATGCCTTCTCTTTGATGCCGAAGCAGCTCATCAAAACTGTATTTTTCTACAAATAATTCGTACTAAGACAAAACTGTGTATTTTGAGAAGCCCAAACCTGCGACTGTGTTGGGAAGCCCTTTTGATTGTATAGTATTACCGTTTAGGCACTTTTTCTAACTGCCCTCAGGCAATAAATCATTATAGACTGCAACTTATGTCTCAATCCCTGTCAGTTAACCATTAAAAAAAACTTATTCTTGTATTTCATTGTATATTTAATGATTTCTTTTTTTTTTAAATCTGTCAGAATTTGTTTGACACATAATGTAAGTGGTGGTGAGCACTAAGCCTATAGTTATCACTTTGTTTGTGTACATACAATGTGGTCTAGTCTGCCATCTAGTGACTGGTTTTATTAGTTGTTGACTTTAAAAACTGGAGCGGTCAGCAAAGCAGACTGAAGCCTGTCTTCTGCTCAGCCAATCCAAAGGCGCTAGTATTTCTTAATATATATTATACACAGAAACATTTAAAATGGCATTTTGTATCTTATTCCAATGTCTATATCTTCTGACTTCAGTGTTTTAAACTCAAGGAATTAATTCTGGTAGCAGCAGTAAATAACCTGGTCAGTGTAGAATATTTTCATGTCAAAAGCTTCCTGTTCTGACATCTTTACTGTCGATAAGGAAATACTTTGTGTGCATGTGTATGTGTGTTTGTGTGTGTCTGTGATTTGGACGGAGTGTGGGAGACACTCCACCCTGTCTCCTCAAACAAAGGGACTGCTTAACTATTGCCAGACCCCATCTTGACACGCATGCAAAAGCATGGACGCACATGCACACACAGACGTAGTTCTTTAACATACTTTTACTATTATCTGCCTCATCCACACAAATTGTTTAGGGCTCCCAGTAAAGCACCAAACATAACTTGCAGACGATAATATCACGTTAACTGCAGCAAATCAAATGACGTTTAACATTAAAGTTAATGTTACCAGTGAGTAGCCAGGAAAACGTTTTGAGGAAAAGTTTCCTAATGTATGAAAAGTACTCCTCACATGCCAACTAATGGGAACTCTGGGCAGCCTGACCTGTCTGCCTACTTAGTTTAGGCATATAATGACTACATCATTAGAGTAAAAGTGGAGTTAAACCTAACCTGGAGTTCAAGAGGTTAATCCAAAGTAATCTTTGTCTATGAATACCTTGTATTTATCAGTGTATATATAGAGTACTCTAAATCATATTCCCCTGTCTGTAGGAATATAATCCTCTTGTGCTTTACATAATCAGTGGCTTATGTGGAAGATATTTTAAAGCCACAGAAACAGTGACATCATCATAGTTGTAAATCATCCATAAAACACTCAAATGAGACATCAATCACATTGTTGGGGATTTTACTTTTTCATGTAATGGAAAATTATATGTAAAAGTATAAAAGATGTGATACAAGACAAGTCAGCCATCATTACACACTGTACAAATATGAGACAATATGACGTCTATGAACTGAATATTAGCACCATAGTTGAAATCAGTGATCAATCATTCATGCCTACACGCGTGCAATCACGACAGTTCACACATTTGGAAATGCTTGCAGGTGCAAGGAAATGAAAGAGGAAAGGCACAAAGCAGGAAGAGGAAGTCAGGGGGATTGAACATCCTCTTGTGTCTGAAAAAGCACTGATGAGCTCAGCTGTTCTGTTGTAACTTCAACAGTTTTTCTTGTGGTCAAATGAAAAGCTGAAACATATAAACTTGGGACTGTTGTCTTGACTTGTTCACAGCTCCAAACACAACCATGTTTTTAATGGGACACAGACGCATAACAAGAGAGGAGAACTCGTGGTTTTTTATATCTCTCTGTTGTACAGTGTCAAGTCTGTATGGCTCTAGTCAGAGAATCTCTGCATGTCACTGTCTCTGCGAACACTGTTGTTGTCCAGGAAGCGGTCACAAGGGAACTCAATGAGGTCCCCTTCCTCGAGGGGTGCAAGTCGAGCAGGACGACTGCTTTGGTAGCAGGTGAAGTCAGAGGACACCGAAGCCGACGCCATAGTTGGACGAAACTGTCGCCTGGTGGAGTACATGTGCCGCACGTGCACGGCCGACTTCCTCCGCTGCAACCTCCTCTTCAGGCTCCGCCCCACCCAGACACCGCCGATGACAAGCAGCAGCACGGCATTACCAGCCAGTGTGGCCACTGTCACCAGCTGGAGGTCAGAGGTCAGGAGGCCTCCATGGCTCAACTCCTCAGGGAGAGTGACCAGCCCTGCACAGTGGTCTCGGGGTGCGACTTGACACACAGATCCTGCAACGACTCCTTCCACGCAGACCATGTAGGTCACATCTGAGCTGAGTTCTCGGAGGGTTACGGAGCGAGCCGTGCCACGAGTGTACACATAGCGAGGGAAACGATCAGAAGTGCCAAACCGGTCGAACAGAATCCGATAGTGGACTTCATCGAGGTCGGGCCCAGGTCCTGGCGTGTAGCGGTGATGCTCCCTGGTGGTCCAGTAGACGTTGACAGAACTAGATGTCACTTGATCCACTGAAACATTAGTGATGAAGTGGCGATTAAACACACACGGATCTGTGATTACAGGCAGAGCCTCCTCCAGATCTGACACCAAAAGATCAAACTTTTCCCCTGACTGGGCCGGAGAGGTGGTGGTGGTGGTGAGCCCTGTGTTTGCATCAGTGGTGTTTCTGTCCTGAAGTTCAGCTTGACGTGGTGTGGAAATGGATGGTGTACCAACTCTGGAGATGACATTTGACCTCCGTCTTCCTTTGGCATGTTTTCCAGCTGCCTCTGCAGGAGGTCGTGACCTTGGGCTGAGTGACTCTTTCTTTGGTTTCTTTTTTCCCAGCGAAGAAGATGCCACATCTAAAAGCCCTATGTCTCCCTGGATTCCCACCTCCTCCTTTCCCTCTCTCTTCCTTTTCTCTCCCTCCTTTCTTGCTATCAGCCCATCCTTTCCCCCTTGTGTCAAATCTGTCTCCTCAACCTGGCCTTCTTCAACTTTCTCCTGCTTCACTGCATCTACCAGTTCTATCTCTTTACCCCCAACTTTTACCAGCACACCTCCACCCCGGCTCTCCTCAGGCCCAGCTTGGCTCCTGCACAAATGGGTCAGGTTTCCGAGGGGCTGCAGCTGGGAGCTGTTCACATAGTCCAGATACTTTCCCCTCAAAGATGCTGGCTGATGACATTGCACAAAGACAGTCAACAATTTGCCCTGAGAATGGGCTGCAGTCATCCATCGTTTTAGCTCCTCCAGGCGACAGTCGCATGTCCAGTTGTTGCCATGGAGATCCAGGTCGTAAAGCACGTTGTTAAGGGCAAAAATGTCCCCAGAGAGGCTTGTGAGCATGTTGTTTTTTAGCTTCAGCACCCTCAAATGTTTAAGTTGCGAAAAAGCCAAAGGGTCCACGCTGGAAATCCGGTTGCGACTAAAGTCAAGCTCCTCGATGCGCTCCAGGGAGTCGAGGAGACCGGCGGGGATCTCCTCTAACTCGTTGCCGTCAATCAAAAGCTCTCTGAGGCTCGACAGCCCCCTCAGGGCGCCGCTGTCCAGGCGAGAAATTCTGTTATTGCTGAGAGACAGTTTAGACAACTTTTTCAGATTTTGGAAGACGTGGTTTCCGACGTACTGAATTTCATTTTCGGAGAGCAGCAAAGTTGTCAAAGCTCTGAGCTGGGAGAAGGTGAGGGCATTGCGCACGGCGGACTGCTTGTTATGGGCCAGGTTTAGAAAGCGCAGGTTGGTGAGTTTGGAGAAAGCGTTTCTGTGAATGTGCTGCAGATTGTTGTATTCCAGATGCAGATAGTGAAGACTGGTCAAACTTTTAAAAACAGAGTCCTGCAGAACTTCTATTGAGTTACCGTCCAGACGCAATTTAACAAGATTATCCAAGTTGGCAAACAGCTCTGGTGTTATTTTCTTAATATCGTTATTATTTCCATAGAGAATAGTTAATTTCTTCAGTGGCTGTAAAGTCCCAGCGGGTATATTTGATAAAAGATTATGTCCCAGGAACAACTCTTCCAACTTGGAAAGTTTCTCAAACGCTTTTGGCTGGATGGTTTGTATTTGATTGTATTGTAAATTCAGCCTCACGAGGTTACTGTACCGTGTGAAGTCAAAAGCAGAGATGTTGCCGATGAAGTTACCACCAAGGCTGAAGATTAGCACCGCCTCGGACACCCGCGTGGCGGTTTTGGGCACGGTGCGTAAACCGCGGTTGGTGCACATGAGGTGCTGCGGGTGCTGACAGTCACAGCGGTCCGGACAAAAGCTTGACACCGGTGAGGAAGAAATGAACCCACTCAGCGCCAGCAGGAAAAAGCACATCCCTACCAGAGAGTTGCCGGTATCCATTGCCACAGCGCGGCTGGCACAGCCAGAGGCCGATGCGACATTCGCTTTGTGTAGTTCAGGTGCTGTCGCCCCTCTCCTCTCTCACGCTGGAGATCAACTCGTCCATAATCCACTTAATGTTGTGAAAAGAGGAGAAAAGAGTGCTACGCACATCAAGCACAAGGCTCCACTTCGCAGCATCATCAACAAGGCGCATTAATTTGCGCAGTGCGCTCTGATGCTGCCTGAAAGAGGTTCACCTCCACAGTAAAGCCTCCATCCCCCAAGTGGTCATCTGCTGCGAATTACAGTTTCGGAAAAAAAATGGTCTCACTCACACACACACACACACACACACACACACACACACACACACAGAGAAATAGTCCCTCCCATGCAACTCTGCGACCCTGCCAAAACAGATGTGCACAAGTCCTGACACACGAGATCCAGAACTTTGCGGGTGCACGCAGGTAATCAAGCACACCCATACACACACGAGTCGATGTGGGGGGAAAGAGAAACTGAGAAAGCCTTTGACCGAGTTTTCTGCGCGCCCCCGCAGCCACCGGGGGTCTGAGATCTGGATCGGATCCCTGGTATGGATAAAGCAGACAGGAAGATCTCCTTCCCACGGAATCCCAAGAGAACCCCAAAGTTATGGATTCCCTTGCAACAGGATGCAGACAGAGCAAACCAGAGTCATCCATAAAAACGTGTAAATTCATACTGTCATTGGTTTTTGATAAGCTATGAAATATGATGATTGTTAAAACAGCTGCAGCTCAGTGGACAGGGATGTGGGCTGTGCGACTAGCCAGAGGTTTTAAACCTGAGCATCGCATAAACAAAGAACAATCTGAGCCAAATGTAAACTATCAACACACCAACAGCCCAGTGTGCACTGTGTAACATCATCATGCATCTCAACTGTGGTTTGTCATTCTCATTAACGCGCCTTGTGCTGCCAGGGTCATATGGAGCACAGATGGTTCACATTTGCAAATCAGGGAACTCGGTCATGAAGTGTGTGTCAAGAGTGAAGAGGAGAGGTGCCGCCAAATCTGAGTTAAAGATCTCCAACTTGAAAGTGGGGAAATTAAGCAGGGTGAACAGAGCATGTGAAGGTAATGTGCAGAGTGAGCAATGATTATCTGCATTTTACAGGAGGGCCATGCTGCTGACTGCCATGATATCGACACATTTTTGGCACATGAGGTTAAGTTCTTACCCTGGGACAGATTAGTGGTAACCGACCTTTTTCAACTGATTTTTGTTCTTATTTGATGAGTTCAAGTTGTCCCCTTTATCACCACCATCCATCTCATTTCCTACACTTTCTTTGTGTATGATATTTGATATTTCTAATCATATAAAAGTGTGTTTTGTTACTAAATTTTTTTCATATGTCATACATGGAATCATCATTGTTTGCTTTGCCTACTTGGAGTGGCCAATTAAACTTCTTACTTATTTTACTTTAATTAGACCACTTCTTAATTATTAGCTCACTATTTAAAGTGTTTTGCCAATCTGTTACTTCAAGCAAAAATAAAAAGTGGATGAATAATCATAACACAAAGCCAAGGGCGCTGTATGGGAGGGGGGCAGTTAGGAGGAGTCGGGGGGCTAATGACCAACAGAGGCCCTAAAAAATGATGAGAACACAATTGAACTGTTATGATAAATAGGGTATTTTGTCGTAAATGTACTAATTAAACAAATTCTTTTTAAACCTGTTTTTGTCAAAAAAGTAAACACCCAGAGAGCCTCCTCTCTCTGGCTTCCAAAAACACAAAGGCAGAAAAGAAAGACAGGAGAGAGAGAAGAAAGAGTGACAGTGTGTCACCCAGTTCTTACAAAAAAGGTTTGCATAGTCCATTAGTGTTGAACATTAATCAGCTAAGCTTACAAATTAAGTTGACATTACTTTTGCTCCCTAAAGTTATCTTGACAGAATACTTATAGTGTTTAAATTTCGCTCCTCTCCTTTTAACTGATATTTATACAGGCAAATCTAAAGCTAGCTATTCATAATAAATCAGTTCTCCCTCCCCGTGCCTTGTGTAGGCCAAACTCAGACAGCAAAAAATGCTGCTTCCATACTCTCATATCCCCATCAGCGTAACACCATCACCCCCAGTGAATCACCCCCACTATTAACTGAAGGAGGTGAGCGCTAATGTGTTAATGAC
>JAQFJB010000008.1:15410196-15423336 GCA_029874875.1 Naso minor
GCCTTCTAGCGTGAAATCTGTGTCCGCCAAAGCGTGGAGAATTGTTGTGGACCAACAGACCGACAGACCGACCTGTAGAGCCGTTGCTCACAGCTGATGAAGCCTCTGAAATCACCACTGACAGGGTGCAACATAGTAATTTTCTCTCCTACTTCTCAGTCTGTCAGCAGCAACCTCCCACCCCCCCTGCAAGCAGATAATGCATAAATAATTCAACAGATTAATGAACGATCGAAGAAGAGACTACCTCATGAAAAGGCACTTGCACACTCGTTTCAGTGAGACTGTTTAAATTGCCATCCGGTGACTCTTAAATACATCTAACTGAGAAATATAGGCATTTGTGAGTCCTTGGCTCCCCAACAGCAAACAAGCAGAGTTAATCACTATCTGCTGCGGCATCAGATTACTAACCTGCTTGTGTTTATGTAATGTATGCATGAACCGCATAGAGTGGGATCAGAGCAATATTAAAGATGAGGGATGAGTCTACGGATGCCTGCGCATGTAAATGTTTTTTTTATTGGGGAAAATTAATCACTCTGGAGTATGTTGAGACCAGATTAAGGTTGTGGCTTAAGATGCAATTATGTGATATTAAAGAAATTATTAAATTTCACTCATTCGACCTGTTGTGCTTCGTTGCATGGAATCTCATTTAGTAATGCAGTCATTTCCTCCAGTCTTCCTCTTGGGGATTGTTCAGTATTCCTGAGGGGGAGCCTGGCTTCTGAGAGATGACATTTTGAGTTGAAATGAACACACAAACACACGCATTCACACACACCTGTCATGTGCTGTTCACCCCTCCTCCTCCTCCTCCTCCTCCTCCTGCAGTAATTGCCAACATGCCCCACCTTCCTGTGAAATTATAGCTTCCACAAACCCGGTCACATGACCACCATATGTACTGTGATTCAATTGCCCGTGACCTGACTCCAGCAACATGGACTTGACATACGCTGTACAGTGCTCTCATACATTTCACACACTTCTCCATAGATTCAACACTGGCTGTCTGTCTTGTCAATTCCCGGCTCAGACTGCACGCTGTGGTTGTGTGTGTGTGTGTTTCAGAGCTCTGAACAGATCAATCCCTTAAATTATGACTTCTGCCTGCAGCTGCTGTATTAACATTCCCCCTCTCTGGCTTGGTTCTGCAGATCGGCAGTTTTTAATGACGCACGCTACCCAACTGCACACAGTGTTCGTTGCTATTACACAGTGATTGTGGCCGAGACATC
Organism: Naso minor; assembly: GCA_029874875.1. NCBI lineage: Eukaryota > Metazoa > Chordata > Actinopteri > Acanthuriformes > Acanthuridae > Naso > Naso minor. The sequence goes on from JAQFJB010000008.1 coordinate 15,411,441, forward strand.
GGCTGATGACAGCAACAGATGCTCTAACCACTGCTTGAATACCCCCTCACTACGGAATGCCAATGAGCTGATTCGGATTCAGTGCTGGTATTAATGTTTGATGGGGGCTGATTCCAACGGACCCTCCTTACCGTTGCAGCAGGGAACAAGAATTGATTGTGTTGTGCCACAACGCTTCGCCTTTGGGAAACGGGGCATTGATCCAAGGCGTTTGATTTATGCCTTTTTGAGTGGCTTGCCGCATGGTTGACTGAGTGGAACGTATTTTACCTGCATAGTTGTGGACCTGGGTTTTTGTGCTGCAGGTGTTTGTGGGTTCATATTATACTCAGTGCACCTCTCCACATCAGTAATAACACTACTGTGTCAGATATAATTATGGCAGGGAATATACTGTATTCAAGACCAGAGTGGGTGGGGCCTGGATTGTTAAAGGACCATACCAGTGTTACTACACATCATTGTCCTTTGTCAAAATCAGCCACATAGGTTACATAAGCCACATGCATTTCCCCCAAAATAGCTTTATCTATGAGATATTGGGTTAGTTTGCATTTTGTCCATATTTAATAAACATTACAGAAAGTACCTGAAAATGTGTGACAATGTTCGTTAAAAAGAACGTCTGTGTCAAAATCCTTCTTTACGCTAATATCCGAGCTAGGAAGGCAGCACTTGTAAGGAACTATTTTTCCACGCAAATAACTTTCGTTGTAATGGATCCTGGCTCCCCTCTTTCTCTTGCTCAGCGATTTTTGACCAAATGAACAGACGTTCTCTTCAGAAGGGTGAATTACCTATACCCCAAATTTTCACGTGGCCTACAGTGTGTCTGTTCCCTGTTTCAACATGAATGGCAGTGAATGGAGTTTGAAAATGCAGTCTGAGCTCTACTATAGTAAACACACGGTCAAATTTTAACAACATTTGTAGAAGATAAGGGCGATCTCTGCTAATGGTGACGGTTAGTCAAAAATAGACCAGAATGGTCCTTTAAACTGGAGCCGTGAGGTCAGAAAATTACATGATATTCTATTCACTGGATAAATTTCACCTGTAAGTGGAGATGGTGTTTTATGACTCTGTCGCAGAGAGGAAAACATGCAAAACACAGTCTCAAAACACGTCTGCGTTCTGCGTCAAACTGCAAAAGACTGTTTCGCATGTTTTTCCATATTAAATAAAAATTATGAATACCTTTCAGTGAACATCATGTCTACTTTCTTCAAAATGACATTACTTCAGCGCAGTGATGCAGGGCACATTGAGCAAAAATAATGTAACTCTGAAAGCAATAATGTGACTGATGACTTTTCTCCAGTGAGTCCACGAGTGGAGGTTTTTAAATAACAGAAAAATGTCAGATCCTCTCCATGAATGTCTGAGGTAGTGTGTTACTTGAATCATTCTCAGATGAAAACAAAAACAGCTGTTTCATTTGCCCTGTAAAATTCTTATGATGACTTTTTTGGAGTGAGATAGCTTTAGGCCTGCTGATGAACAAAAGAATGTTCACACTGTTAGAGCAACACTGTCATCATTGTGCTGATAATCAGCAGGCAATATGTGTGCGTTAAATGTCGCTTCTGTGGGTAAATTACTCCCTACCTCTGCAGGCTATGCTGCCACATGTGCAAAGCAGGCATCAAACCTGGGGCCCCTAAGCTTATGGTCAGGTGTGTTTCACTTGGTTTGTTGTGATTTCTTTAGGTGAACACTTGCTTGGAGGTATGCATAGGCCTCCTAAAGCAGAGTATCAAATGAAATATGTGGGGCCTGTAAGAGCAGCAACTGGAGTTTGACATTTTCTTGCAGATATTTAGATGAGAAGATCAATACAACTCTCACGCAGTGGGCTTAAATGTTAATTTAGACCAGTATCACGGCAGGTCGTGACAAATGTACATTCATAAAATCTATAATTTTTTCATGACTGTCAGCGCGACATTCATATAGAGAATTTGCGCCTGCCAACACAAATCATATGAGTTACACTTTGTGACTACTTTACGATATAACGTTGTTTTTGTGGCAGCAAAACAGTCTCTCCCAACCATTTACCAAAGTGCTTTGGCTGCCTGAGACCGAGTAAGTCCATTAAACAATACCTTTACACAGCCAGGAGACCGCTGGCTGAGCTTAGCTCAAAGAGTGCAAACAGGATTAAAAAAAAAGGTTAAAAAAACCCAAAACACCTTTCTACGACCTGTAGAGCTCATGAGCTAAAAGACCATACCAGTCTATTTTTGACCTCTCACCATTTGCCTAAATCTTCTACAAATGCTGTCATTAAAATTAGACCATGATTATACTTTAGTAGATCTCAAACTGAATTTTTAAACCCCATCCACTGCCATTCATGTTCAAACAGGAAATAGAAACACTATAGGACACGTGAAAGTTACTAGGTATGGTTTAGGGCTGGGCAATATATCGATATAATATCATATTGTGATATGATATGAGAAATAGTGCCAAATTTTGGATATCGTTATATTGTGATCTGGTGCACGTGTTGTCTTTTCCTGTTTGAAAAGGCTTCATTACAGTAAAGTGATGTGATTTTCCGAACTTATCAGACTGTTTGTTGTTCTTTTATTTACCATTACCCACTTATCCACATTGCTTATGACTGTTTATCAAAAATTATCTTTGGGTTAATATTTTGTGAAATCACCAATAGTCATCCTTACAATGCTGTCTCAGGGTCGAGGTATTTAGTCAGAAATATCGTGATAGCCTATTTACTCATTTTATCAACCGCAAAAACAAGTCGTCAGCTACAACCTACATGATTGATAATTATCAATATCGACCGATATGAAACTTTACTATCCTGATAGGTTTTTCAGCTGTATTGCCCAGGCCTCGTATAGGTAATTCACCCGTCTAAAGAGAAGATTTGCCTTTAATTGGTCAAAAATGGCTGAGGGAGAGAGAGGGGAGCCGGAGCTGTAAGGTGCTGCCCTCCAGGTGTCTTCTTTGTTGCATTTCTTATACGATTAATGTTGACAACTAAACCTTAAATATATATCTATTTTTGGTTAACTAAGCTTGTTTCCCCAGAATGTTAAATAATCCCTTTAACAACACTAGTAACATTAAAGTACGTGTCTTTCACATGTTAAGAAGGATGCATATTCCTTCAAACAGATGCGCTGAAGTTAAACTACCACAAAACCAGGTTATGAGGGGCCTTTTTTTGGCCCCAGAGCCACCTAGTGGTTAAATCCGGCCATGCACCTGTGTAATACCTGCAGCCTTTTCATCGCAGGTAACCCGGTGATGTCCTAAACCGTCTCTGTCTCCTTGTCCACAGACGGACAGATCTAGTGTTCATTCACATGGCCACACGTTGTCGCTGTTTGCCATGCCGCTCCAAGCAACCTGGCCTGATCTTGTCTCTTCCTCCCTCCTCCTCCTCCTCCCCCTCCCCTCCGCTCCCCTCTCCTCTCCACAGCAGCGCGTCCCTCTCACCGCGCCTCGGATGCCGTGTGACCAGCAGCGCTGAGCGGAGCAAAACCGTCCTGCGAACCGCCGTCTTCACACCAGCACAGCAAAAATAAAACCCAAACGATGACATTCTTACAGATACGACAGAAGCAAACAATTATTTGACAACTTCCGACCCCGCACCTTGCCTTCGTCGCTCCTTGCTGTAAGTGGTAAGTGCCTTTTGATTCCTTTTTAATTGCAGAGCTCGCAGCGCGTAATTTCCGCACAGGGCAGTGATAGCGCCAACGGACCGATACAGTAAATAATACAATTAATAGCAGAGCGGATGATCAGTGATCAGCTCACACTGGGCGCTGTCATATGATTGGTTTTATTGTTAAAGCGTGTTAGTCAATATAGATGATTAGCATCAGCTGGGAAGACTTGGTTTCCTCTTTCATACTCTCACCTTTGTAGCATTTAAAGCCCAGTAATGCCAAGATGCGCTTAGAGCTTACAGTTCCACACCTTCACCTACTTAATATCACCTAATCAATCACATTATCTGTTTGAAGGGACTGATATGATCATACGAAATGATACAGACAAGATAATGCACATCAAGGTGGTGCAGAGTGATTGTAATGTGACCTAAATATGATTATTTTTTTATTTAACTCGGAAAGGTTGTTGCAAATAACCAAAATGTATAAGTAGCCTGTTGTTTTTGGACATGCTGGTATGCTCTAGGATAAGCGACAATGTTTAAATTAAAAAAACTAGTCTCCATTGATTTAGTTGTGCAGGAGCAATCACTTCAGAGGTCAACTTTGCACTTCTGCTGGCAATCCATGGCAGGGACCAGGGTTGCATGGGGTCAAATGCAAAAAGGTGCCTTAGGATAAGACGTCCTGCTCTGCAACGTTCATGTTTGTGTGAGCGCATGCAAGCGAGGACAACAAGGGAAGGGGTTGTTGGGGAGAAAAAGAGCATATTTCGAGATGCCTGTCCTCTGCCAGCACGCAAGTCAGGCCAAGTGCATGCTGAGGTGTGAGATTAAATCAGATGGCCACACACATGCACGCACACAACAATGTCCAGATCTGAGCTCAAACTGTGTTCCCCACCTGTGGATGATGGCAGAAACACGTGACGGGGCTCCAGAGCGTCTCATGTCTTCCTCTGAATCTCGTTAAGAACTGTGTGGAGACTGTTTGAGGTTTCTGACTCGAAGTTGTTAGTGTTAAACTCAGAGCGTGAAGCATGGAGTGAGTACATTAACTGGCACCGAAGGAGCTGGCCTGTCTTTGCCCGTTTTAAGGAGAAAGAGAAGAATAATCCATGCGCTCAGCTCTCTTGAAATCCGTGCCTGACTCACACATGATCCTCTGAGTAATCCATTAGAATTGAGACAGTAAAAGCTGGAAAGAGACTCAAGCCAATACTTTAAAAAAGCCGTGTTTCCATTAGCATTTACACTTAACTTAAACACTGAAATGCAGAAGCCAGGGGAGAAAAAAAGTTTGCCATCTCTTTGTATGTACCACATGACTCACATGACTGTTAAGGAAATATTCAGGTATTTATGTCACATTTGGATGGGTGTGGCTGCAAAAGGCAGACAAAACCTACTCTTTTTAAAATACCCACCAGTTAGAATGCATACGAGCATAGCGGAGAGAGATGCGTTGGATCGTGCCAGATTAACTGGCAACTCAAAAGGCCAGACTTATTGTTGTGCACTGTATCATCCTGCATCAAAGGGTCTCTGCTCAAACACACACACACACATGCACACACTCTTTTTCTCAAAATTGATAGCTGCAAAGGGCAAAGGCAAAGTCCAGCGCAGCAGCACACACACATACACACACTCGCATGTGCACGGACACATCTGACAACACTTCAGATGTATAGCTGGGAGCTGCTGGTTCTGGTCTTCTTTGAAATGAAAATGAAATGAAAACAACCAAGGGGCAGAGCAGACACTTATCATAGTAATGAGCAGGCTTCAGTTCAGTGGGTGTGTTGTTGCACCCCATGTGTACACTTGTAAACAACCATCTGTAAGGCACAATTCACTGGCCAACTGGGATGCCTCATCAAAGAGAGTAGCTGTGATTGGTTGACAGTTAGTCTGACTCACTTGATGTAGACTGTGGGTATAAACCTGCCACTGGCCGACTTTTCAGTCAACATTCTCCTTGCCTTGGCAGCACGGTGGCTTAGTGGTTAGCACAAGGTCTTCCGATATATTGGTTTGCCGATACTATCGGCCGATATTGGCCTGTTGCTGACATATCAGTATCGGCATGTTTGTTCTCTGGTAAGTGCTCATATTAAAAATGTTTTTTAAGGGTGGAAAAAATTACTGGACTAGTGATTTAAAATGATGTAATAACACAGTTTGTCCAGCAGAGGGCGGTTTGTTGTTTAATTGGTATAGGTGAAGTGTTTACTGTTCAGTGCTCTGATGTTTGGGGTAAAGTTTGTTAGAAATCCTGCCACCATTACGTGTCTTAGTCACAGGTATTTGATAAACACGTTCAAAAAATCATATCTGAAGAGTTTGTTTGCAAAAACAGATATCTCCATTTGGATTTTTTAAACTTTATGAAATTTTATTATAGGCTATATTAATTTATTTATAGCTTTTTTATATATACATGTGTAGCCTGGCACAATTTTTTATTGTACTAAATTGTATTTTCTTCATGTGTGCGCTCCAAGCAGTTTCAGTGAAGAAGTTGTATTTAATTCATCCCCAGGGTTGGGAAGTTTACTTTGAAAATGTAATAGGTTACAGATTACAAGTTACCCTATGTAAAATGTAATAAATAATGTAGCTATTTCAACTGCTTTATCAAAGTTATGTAATTTATTACATTTGATTACTTTCTGATTGCTTTTTATATTTCTAATAAATGTTTTTAACTGTTAACCATTTCCAAATGTTTAAACAAGGCGGTGTTAGTGGCAGATGTGGGACGCTGCGAAAGAGACAATTAAAGCCAATTAAAAGCATCAGAGTAGCATCAAACTTTACTAAACGGCTTCGACTGGAAATGGCAAAAGACGACATTATGCACATCAACAACATCAAAAGCTACAAAAAGAATATTGTTCAACGCATAGCCTAAGCTTTTTACAGAAAATATTCAGATGGAACCCCCTTTGTAATCATTAACATTTTCAAAAGTAACTGTAATTTAATTACACATTTTTTCTCAGTAACTGCAACTGATTACAATTACATTTATTTTGTAATTAAATTCTGTAATTTTGTTACATGTAACTAATTACTCCCCAACACTTTTCCTCCCACAGTCCAAACACATGCAGGTCTGGTTAACTGGTGACTCTAAATTGCCGATTGGTGTCAGTGTGAGCATGAATGGTTGTTTGTCTCCATATGACAAACCCTGCGATGAACTGGCGACTTGTCCAGGGTTCACCCCGCCCTCACCCAGTGTCAGCTGGGATTGACTTCAGCCCCTCCCGTGACTCTGCAAAAGGATAAGTGGTTACAGATAATAAATAAATGAATGAATGAATCTCCTTGACTTCTGCTGTGTGTGTGTGTGTGTGTGTGTGTGTTTAAGTTTTAAGATCCCTGCTGTCACTGCATCCTCGTGTAAGAGCTGCCCAAGAAGATATATAGTATTTATTATTTATTTAAAGAACTAAAAACAAGCCAGCGTTTTTTCCTCTACGGCAGAATGATAATGGGTGCAGCCATGCCTTTCTCCAGCGCTGACACAGTGCTGTGGAGATAGAGCTGCTATGCAAGAGAAGTTTACGATGAATAGTTGTGGTGGGCCTGACTTCCAACTTCAAAGTGAACTTGCTAATGAGACTGATCGACAGATATGAATGTGGATGTGGGTTTTGACCCACATTTTGGACGTTTGTATTTTGTATTACTCAGTGTGAATTAATCCTGCGCTTCAATGCGGCTGTACTGTTTCTAAGCTGCACTTGAACTCTACAAGAGCAGACCTCAAAAAATCAATTCCACTCGCCACCTGATATGTGTTTGATGCTGCTGCAGCAGCAAGGTGACCTTTATGAGTTAATGGCTTGCTAACATGACATCTGTCTAGGAGACAGAAGTCTTTTTCCTGCTAATAGAAGTGTCCCACAATTTGAAAAAACTGGCGATGTGTTCGTATCGCTTTGAATTTACGACAAATTTATTTTTCTAATGATGATAAGAGGAGTTCAAGCACATTATCGTAGAGTACACCATCAAACATTTAAATTATGTAGGTCATAATCATTCAAAAATGTGATCAAGCTGCATTTACTGGGATTGAAATTCTACAACAGAGAAGCTGTTATCATATTAATAAGGCCTTTAACCATTACTATGTGAAATTATATCTGTAGCTATGCTAATGTAATTGCATGTCAGTGTGTTGTGCAGTTTATATTCCTCACAAGGGACTGCATATGATTTGAAACTAAACTAAATTTACGATGCACCGTAGTATTTCTTTTTAAATTTCTTTATCATTTATTTTGTTTTTTATTTTTTAATTTAATAAACAGAATTGGACATTATGACACACAGTATTTAAAAAATATGAATGCAACGGTGGAAAACATTTGAAGCCTTAAGCTATTATTACCCATTGTGCCAAATGACCACTATCAGGATCAGCCACAGACTCAAACCTGCAAGCAACCCAAAAATGAGGTCACATATAAAAAGAAGATGGGAGACAAATGGATTAAAGCCTGTAATAGAAGTCTTAAAAACATAAGCGGGGCAGAAAGAAAGATACAGCACTTATCTTGTCCGCCCTAAGGATCTGACTACGTTCCAGTGCACACGTCCCTTCCAGAGGTGTAGCAGTAAATAAAACAGGGAGGTGTGCTATGGTTGACCCCAAAGGCCTGGTGTAGCCCCCACACTCAGCCTATGCTGTGTAAGCTGGGACTTGGTGATCCAGAAGTGGAAAGTGGGAGTGAAATCCTGTGTGTTACTCCGCCCCGGGCTGGCTACCAGAATCCCAGGTGGGATGGAGAGACGGGTCGTGGCTGAGGGGTAGTGAGAGAGATGTCACTGACCACATTAGTCATCAGAGAAAGCAGGCCATGAGTCAGGAAAGCTCCCAGTCTCATCCATCACGCCCCTCTTAACCCACTTTCCATACAGTCAGCTACCCGGGCTTTTTGTGTCTCTATTTTCTGTGAGCTCTCATCCCCCTGCCGCTGACGGACTAACTTCGCAATCCTTCTTTTGATGGTGATGAAAAGAAGGGGGCACAAAGAGAATAGTTCATAGCTGGATGGACTGCTGGTTGCGGTGAGAGATGAGAGCAGGAAGAGACTTAAGGTCAACATTTTGAGTATGTCGAGGGAGACAGGAAATGATCTTCTCCCAAACAACTTTTTACAGTTGAGGAAAATATATTGAACAATTTAAAGCAGTTTGAGTCTGTGTCACTGTTGGGAGAGAAATAAGATAGTACGGCGACACAGTGTGTCTCATTTTCACACCACATTCCCTATGGTGGTGTGCAGAGAAAAACCCTGTGAGCTGGTGAGACTGTATGTGGGGATAAGTGATGATATGAGAGGTCTCACTTCTCCAAAAAGCTGCTGGCTCAAATCATGGACAAGGTATTTGATTCACTGCTGAGACGAAAACATTGTATTGCTAGCTCAGCTGTGCAGGGATTAGCGGGGAACATGGGGGAAATGGGGGATGAGTGAACATTTGAAACGACACTCCACAGGGTAGCGATTTGATGGTTATCAATGTGGCTCAATCCCAAAAGTATTTTAGGTCATTATTATTGCTACCAACCATAACCACCTACCTCCCAGGTGTATATGTGTGTTCACTGTATGTCTTTATTACATGAAAGAAAAGGAGGTGCTGGGTAAAACTGCTCAGTTGACCTGTTAGTTTATAATGTGCAATATGGTGCAGAGGAAGCCTGCATTTGTGAAGCTCTGTCAAAATTCACAATATTAAAGAATGACTCCAATTTTATTTGCCTTTATTCAACCATCAGTTCTGCAGTTTAGCGTACCCACCAGTTGATTGCTGAAAATGGGAATGTAGCAATATGTCTAAAATGCAATGGTGACAATAAAAATTCCTACCTCAACTCTCAGTAGGAAACATCCATGACAGTTTAGCTATGCACTAGCTTCCATATCTGACCCAGATGTACAAAAATAGATAAATCTTAATTTATTTATCCCAAACAGGATAAACTGTTAAAGAACTCCAAAAGGTTTAATTTCCATTTAAATACAGGCTAATTTAAATGTTATTTTTTGCTGTAAAAATGACTCACAGCAATAATCAGTTTTGCTGAATGTAATCTGAAGTTAAATACAATATGTGTGTTACTTTTGTATGGGATGCACACAGGGATGCAAAGAATATGCTCGTACCCAATAAAAACTGGTCTGTGACCCAGTTTGGGTCTGGACCCTAAATTTGAGAGACAATGGAATAACTAGATAATCTTGCTAAAAAGTTATTTCATGACCACTAGCAAAACTTTCAAAACTATGAAAAAATTACAGAAGTTGTTATAAACCATAATTGTCTTTTGATGGATAATGTTAATGTTTTAGCATGATAATAACAATGTTAGCTAGCCTATCAAAGGTATATATTCCTCTAAATTAATGCTAAGCTATCTTTGTGCTAATTTCAAAATGTGATATTAACCTGCACAGAAATAATATGTACATTAGTATAATATTGTAAAAACTTCCTGGATCTAATCTTTCTGTATGTTAACAAAAACTTGCTAACGTTTCTGAAAGTAAAATGTAACAGGCTAATGCTAGACACTATTTTGTTAAACACTTCCTTGACTATTAGCATTGTAAAACAAAATTATGCTATTTAAGAACGATGTTCTTATGAAACAGAACTACTTTAGTAAAAATAACAATTTGGCTGAAATGCTGACGTGACAGACATTACAGAACTAGCATGCTAAAGTATTAGCCAATGTTTTCTATGCTCCTTAATTTTTGCTAAGTGCATGCGTGGCAAACACAAGTAATTATCAAATAAACAGGCCTACCGCAATCAATTCTGTTGTAATGACAAATGGTCTTTAACAGAAAAAAATACAAAGTGGAAGTTTTTCTGAAAATAAGAGTAGAGTTGATTGTCTTCGGCCAAATGACTTGAATATGCAACGGCTTGTTTATGACTGGTCACAGATGTGTGCTGAATGCTTTGATTTAGCACATCAATGCCAGATAACATTTTAGACAACGACAGACAGGCTAATTTGACCCTTTCATTATAGCCCTGATCGAGCTAATGTAAGCCTTTGCTTCCCTGCCACGGCTGATTCAACATGATTCAGGCAGTTTGTGTGAAAACATGGTGTGACGGATCGAATTTATGTCTGCTGTCACAAGTTGATGTAGAGGGAGTGACTCAATGACTCACCTCATTAAAGATTTTATTGGATAAAAATTTGATTGGGCCAATGGGAAAGGCAAAACGAAAGCTCCTTATGGACTCCCTCTGCTGTTCATTTCACAGCTGTTAATGTTTGATTTACATTTGTGTGTTTGTGTGTGTATGTGTGTGTGTGTGCGCGCACCACGCATAATATTGCTCTGCAAAGTGTGAAATGGGAAATTTGTGAATATTTAATGGCGCTCTAACTGTATCTGGTCAATTTGTCTCTGATACACTGCGCTCTCTCGGTCAGTGTGAATCTGAACAAATCAAACCTGTGTCAGAGCCCCTTGTCATTCAGTGTTTGGCTCTCCTGCCACACGCTGGCATGTACATTCAGTGCAGCATATGTGTGTTTGCACTGCGCTGGGTTTCTCTGTGTGTGATTTTGTGTGCCATCCATTTGGCTCTCAGTCATCCCACAGCCTGGCACTCCTACTCTGTGTGTGTGTGTGTGTGTGTATGGCTGCAAAACAAGCCTTCTGTTTTCTCGCCTTAGGAGACCCCTTATGATCAGAGAGATACATCAGCCATACACAAACAAACATGACACCAGGCCAAACACAGTGGCAGCAGGCGCCGGGCTGACACATATCATCACCTGGGAAGTTTCCATGGCAGCCTCAACAGGAAGTGCATTAGCTCCTGCCTGTTCTTGTGCACTGCCGGTGTGATTGTTCATCCTGGATTTCTTTTAGTTCTAGCTATTTGTCAATAAGTGCAAGTTGCATGCACATAACATGTAGAATATGCTGTTTTATATAATGTTACAAATGCTGTAGATGTATACAACAAACTATGCTCATCCATTTTCATCTTTTCAGTCACTTACTATATTGAATATTTCAGAATTTTATACAGTATCATAAGAGAATTGAAGGAAGCGCATTTGACCTGATAGAGTAATATCAGCACCTTTAAAGACAGATACTGTATCATAAAAAGTGACACACATTCTCTCAATGGTTAACACTGGTGGAGGCGTTCAAATAGCCTCATATGACAACT
>JAQFJB010000008.1:15423436-15434373 GCA_029874875.1 Naso minor
ATATGACAACTTGATTGTCAACACGATAAGGTGCTGATTATTTCCAATCTAACTGCCTTATGACATTTGATTGCTGGCAAATGACTAACAGCACACTGCTGACGGATAAACCATACTGTTTTTCCTGTTAATTTGCTGTCCCACATGGGAAATTCAGTTTGCATCTGCCAAAGAACACTTGGCAAAAACACATTAAAACAGACTTATCCAAAAGCAAACATAAAAAATTATAAATGAGAAAAAGTAACACAAAAAGCAATAAGTGTAAGGCAGTAATCAAGAAAGAATTAGGAATGGGAAAACCAATGAATAAGAGCCAGTCAAATAAACCAGCAAAAAAAAATTTTATGTTTAAGCTTTATTAGCATTACTCACTTTGGCTGATAGTGTTTGTTTTCTAACAAGACACACAGAGAGTACCTCTGAAGGTGTTTTTACATCTGCTTTGTTTAGTTCTGTTGAATTGAACTCTTTTTGTTTGTTTTCTCCCTTGGTACAGTTTGTTTGGGTAGATGTGAACACAGTAATCGAACTCAGGTGCTGACCAAAACAAACCTACCGTGACCTGTTTAAAGAGGTGGTCTTAGTCTGCAACTCTGGTTGGTTCATTTTTGATGTGAACATGATCTGACCTGGATTCGCCCCAATTTCAGGCAGATTTGAGCATTCTTGGACTAAAGCAGCTTCTGTGACTGGCTGTGCTGTGCATTCTGGGCTGAGGATGACTTTGTAGACAAACAGTTTTCAGTTAGACACAAGCATGAATGAAGACTTGACCTGGATAGGCAACAAACTGTGTTACCTTCTTAATATTTGGGCAGACCATTATATAGCCCAATGGCTAGAAAAAACACATACAATTAAAGCTGCAAGCAGCGTTAAATGAGCCCTCGCACCACCGTGCCCGTCTGGGAGGGCCGCAGTCGGGCTAAAAGCATGTAAAGCAATGAGCCTTGTCTACAACACGACAATTTGTGAAAATGATGCAATAACTTTAAAAACAGGCTTACTTCCCATTCCCAGTAGGGGGTGCAGTGTGCATGAGCTGTTGTTGGCATGTCAGTCTCCTCAGAGGGGCATTCAGCACACATTTAAAATTTCAGACAGATTGTATAATGTAAACTCAAGTTACAACAACTTTCTGTCCATGGCGAAAAACGCTGTCATGTTCGCGCTGGCATTTGATGAAACCTCCCATGTTTAAATATTCAGCATCGTTAAGGTGTAAACATTATTTAGATCAAAATAAAGTAGAATGGGTCAAACCTTGAATGAGCTACACATTGTAAAATAAATCATGTCATTTCCTGTCACCAGTAGGTGGGGCTATAGGCAAAACTGAATATTGTCACATAGATGTGTTCAGGGTGAGTCACAATTTATACAACTTTTAATCATCAGTGCCTCAAGATGATGTACACCAAATTTCAAGTGCATCGGATGAAATTGTTAGGATGACTTAGTGAAATTCTGATGCCTTCAAATTGCCAAAAAATGACCTTATTTTGAAAATTCAACTCAAAATAGTGGGCTTCCTGTTGATCTGACAAAAAAGTCAAGTGCGTAAATCTGTTTGTCTTTGCATGCTCTACATGCCTACCAAATTTTGTCCTCCTAGGTCAATCCATTGATTTTTCATGATTTTCAAAAAAAAATTTCTGGGGGGCGCTGTGGAGCCATTTTGCTTTTGGTTTCCAACTGGAAACCCATAAAATGCAAAATTTTTCACCAGGCCTGAGGTGACTGCCAAATTTGGTGAATTTTTGAATATGATAAAAGGCAAAAGGCAATTCATTTGTCTGAAAAAAGAAACAAACAGAGAATAATAATAATTCCTTCAATTCCAATACGGTCCCTGCACCGTCGGTGCTCCGGCCGGTAAATAATGAAGTGTTCCAGGTGTTTAGCAAATGACTGAAGGAGTGGGGATTTGATTGACGTGATTTCTGACAAATGAACTGAATGAGGGCTCCCACACGGCTTTTGTTGATACGTTTTGGATCACTTGAAATTGTGCCGATGTGAAACCAAACCAAAACCAAATAAAAATTGTAAATGAGTAGCAACTTATCCACTGAAGTGAACGGAACTACAAGAGCAAAAACATCCTCAGTCATCTAGTTTGCAGCTAAACTAAAGGTTAAATAACTGACTGGCAGTGGCTGCATGGCTTCATACCAGAGAGCAGCTTTAAGAGACCGTGAATGGATTGCTCAGCAATATCTTACAAGGTTGTAACAGTTGTGTTTATGGATGAAACTGCAAGGAGAGATCACATTTCCGTTCTTTGTTTCACTGCAACATTTGAAACCAGGGAAGACTCAATCTGTTAAATATTGAGATCTGCCAAAAAGGATCTATAAATTGTTAGTCACTTGGAGAAAAATGCTCATTCTCTTTCTTATTGAGAGTTACACGAGAGGAAGGATTTAACTCGCTTATAAGGCTACCGTCATCAGTCATTTCGCATTGATAATCAACAGACTGGAAGCAAGGGAGTACAGCAAGCCTGGCTCTACACAAAATTTAAAAAAAAAATCTCTATCAGCTTCTCAAAGCTTCAAAACGTAACACGTTTTACACAGTGTGTTGCGTCTCTTAAGTGGCCATAAGACTGAGCACCTGAAGTGGTTTGTGTCAGGGTATGGAGGAGGGGCTTACAGCCAGCGGGCTGGGTGGAGGGGGGTCGCTTTGCTGACAGGAGAAGAAATAAATGAGATCCGAGATGAAAAGTTAAGAGAGAACAGAGATATATGCCAAGGGAGCTGTCTGGCACTGAGATGAAGATAGATGGGTTCCGTTCGTACCTATAGGTGCAGCAAAACACTGTGTGGGGACACGTATGTGGTGGCATCTTCAACTGCAGATATTACAGATTGAAAGTCTCCTACATGCAGGTGTGGATGTTTTTTTAAAAATCAACTATCATTCATATTTAGTATTTCTTATCTACCGTCTGAAATGTGTCTTTATTTCTTCTTGATGTTGACAGGGTGGCTCCATGCTCCAGTTAAAATACAATGTTTTATTTTTTCTGTGGCTTCAAGCTACAGAACAAAAACTATGGAGCTGACGAGAAAAGAAACAGTAAAATATAACAAGCAAAGCAAACACAGAATAATGCGTCAGTAGGTTTTTATGATGTTTAATTGCACTGCTAAGTCTTCTATTTACAATGTCTTTGTCAAAAGCCCTCTTGTGCCCCCAAATCAATATTTTACAAGTAAACTCAAATCAAGCCCTTACTAACATGTCCTTTTATGTAAACAATCAAATGCGTTGTTGACAGAACAATCTCAACTTGAGAGCTACTTGTGCATTATTTCAGAGATATCGACCACACTGTCAGTCTTTTTAAAATGGTCACGCCAGTAATTCTGGGGTCAAGATTGTTGTTTCATAAATAAGTAGGTAATTTTTCAGTGCATTAAAAAAAAAACCCAAAACAAATGAATTCATATTAGTGTTGTGTGATCGGTGGGTAAGAGTCAGTTTACCAAATCTTTGTTTTTTGGTAAATACACTTTCTTTAAAAGAGTGAAATGAGAAGATTAATACCACTCTCATATCGGTGGATAGGAAGCTGCAGTGCGGAGATGGTTAGCTTAGCATACAAAGCGGAACCTTTTTGCCTGGGTCTGTGTGAAAATAAACAAATAAAGTGCATCAGCACCTCTAAAGCTGACTCATTTATGTGTTATATCTTCATTCATTCATTATCTGTAATCGCTTATTCTTTATAGGGTCACAGGGAGGGGCTGGAGCCAATCCCAGCAGACAATGGGTGAAGGCGGGGCACACCCTGGACAAGTTGACAGTTCATCACAAATGACATATAAAGACAAACCACCATTCATGCTCACATTCAGGCAATTGAGGGCGCTTGTACACCTAATAGTCCACCTCTAGTCCACTACCCTGGTCCATACCAAATGCAAAAATGATGTTTATTTTTCTTTTCAGCTGGGCTGGTTCACATTCACACCTGTTTTTTTGCTCTGGTCCACATCAGTCGATGACGTGCTGAATTGAACCAAAGTTCAGCTGCACTTCGATCATTGGCTCAGCGAAGATACGAAAGAAAAAATCTTCACTCATCGGTAAGATGTGTCTGGAATGGGAGCAATAGTGTAGATCCTTAATTGCTCTCTGATTGGTCAGAATTTCCATGTGGGCAAACTCCAGGAATGTAAACAGAGACGGGAAGGCAAGGCACCCACTATGACTACCATAATTTCACATGGAGAGGCAACTGCAGGGGTTGATGCCAGTGTTGGTCATCAGATATTACATTGTTTTATTTTCCACGTTTGTCCGCGTTATTCACGTTGGTGTGTTGTTGCTGTTGTTATTGTTATTATTGTGACAGGGGAAATGCTTCCTCATTCTGTGACGCAAGCAATTGCCTACGGGAGCTGGGTTAGGCAAAAAACGTGCAGCGCTTTCTGCAGTTAGTGCGGACCGAGGTCGGATCACATTCTCACCAAAAACGATCCGTACCAGAGTTCGTTTGGAAGCGTACCCAGACCACCTCTTCGACCAGGTCTTGGTCCGCTTGTTTGGTCGACTTCTGGTGTGCACCCAAGTACAGTTGCTGCGTTCACACCTGCACAAATGAACCGCACCAAATGGGGGAAACGCACTCAAGTTCAATTCAACCGAACCAAATAAGGCCAGTGTGAAAGCACTCTTAGGGCGTTTTCACACCTGTAGTTCGTTTGCTCTGGTCTGAATCAGTTGATGCGTTGGTGAACTCAGTGCATTTTCCCCTTTTTTGATTTGATTTCATGCAGGCAAAATGTCAAACAAACCAAAATCTTTCAACAAAAAAGCCACGTAAGAGCTGTCGTCTGTTCATTGGTCACAAATCATGTGGGTTTTGCAGGCAAAGAAAGGAGAGTTTGTTTTCTTCCAGGATGTGTCACGTTATTCATACCAGCCTGATACCATCCATAGCGGGAGAGTGTGCAGCAGAGCGAGAGCTAAGCGTATGTTTGCTTGCTGTGCGTGAGCAGCAGCACTTAACTCCATTGATTTCTCAGTTTTGAATAGCATTTCCTTAGTGTTGCTAAGCGTTTTCTTTTCCCATTTGTCAATCTTGAGGCACAGCGCTGCAGGCTACGGGAGCTGGTTTAGTCAAACAATGTGCAATGCTGGCTGCACTTAGGTCGGATCAAGGTCGGATCGCCTTCATAGCACAAACGAACCGCACCAGAGCTTGTTTGTAAGCGGACTGAGGAAGCGGTTTGGTTGTTTTGATCTGCATCTGAGTTCGATTGCTGTATTCACACTAGCCCAAATGAACCGTGCTAACGAGGAAACCGCATCAGAGTCCATTTTAATCGGACCAAACAGCTCTGGTGTGAAAACGCCCGTAGAGTCACCAATTGACCTAACCTGTATGTCTTTGTACTGTTTGAGGAAGCTGGAGTATGCGGAGGGAACCCACACAAACACAGATAGAACATGCAAACCTCACCCAGCCGGGTGTTGAACCCAGGACCTTCTTGCTGTGATGCAACAGTGCTAACCACTAAGCCACTGTGCCTGCCCGTTTTATCTTGTTTGCTTTTATTTTGTATACAAAACAAGATGTGAAAATGAGAAAATAATCAGGGGTGCTGGCGGGCCATCTTTGTCTTCAGTAGATAAAGCTGGGCAAGCTGTTTCCCCTTGCTTCAGGTCTTATACTTTGCCAAGCTAAACTGTCCTAGCTTCAGGATGAGGTATAGTAAAAGTGAGCAGGATTTTTTTCTTTAATCTCTGCATATCAAACTCACAAATAAGTCATGCATCTTAAGCCCTGTGGATATGAAACCAGCACAGTTACCGATGTCACTTTGAAGCATGTCTTTACCCAGACACACACACGCACTCACACACTCATGTAAAGAGAGAGAGAGAGAGAGAGAGAGAGAGAGAGAGTGAGGATCTCATTATTAAGAGTAAAGGAGGAATGGATGCATGTCCCAGTTATTGTCACTATCAGTTTCATATTCTTCTCATTCTCTGGCTCTCAACCCGTTATTTCTCATAAATCAGGCCGAAGCTTCTTGCTGTGTTTTTATTCTGTGTCCATTCATTATGAAGTATCCTCTCCTCCCACATCTCCCCCGTCCTTAGTCTTCCCCCACTTGTGCCTCTTTGTCCTTGTAGCTCTGTAAAAGCAGAGTGATTCTGTTCGTCTCCTTCCTCCGACAAGCCTTCTCCATCCCTCCTCCATCCATGTTTTCTCCTGCTCTGCTTGCTGTGTGCTCAAAGTATACAGAGCCCCCCCCCACCCCAGAGAGCTGGAGGGAAGTGCGCATGGGCTGGAATAGAAAAGAGAGGGCAAGCACGGAAGAGAGGGAGGGAGAAAAAGGGAGGGGAAGGAAATAGGTTCATATACTCCTGAGCTCACCTGACTTTCTGACTTCCAGCCCCAATGCTCCTTCTTTTTTTCGCCTCGTGTCCAGTCACAACAGATGTCATTGCAGTACCCTTCTCAGAAGCACGGAGTCTTCTTTCTTGTTCCAGTTAGCTGTTATTATGAGTTTTGTTACAAAATGCCAAAATTTGCTCTTTACTACATCAGAACCTCAATAGCTTTCAGTTTGGTTTTTGCGGTAATGCAGAAAGTGCCTGTCAGCAGCATTTTTCAGGCTCTTCAGCATCATGGTGGTGATGCTCAGAGATGGTGTGACAAAGTAGGGCAATGACAATGATTTACAGAGACATCTCAGGCACGAACTTGTACATTTGAGTCTTTGATTCTATAGGCGTATTAAGGGCAAATTCCCGGCACTCTAGATGTATTATTTATGAATTACAGTCATGGGAGTGAGTGTCATGGTTGCATAAAGAATTGGTGCAGCACTCCTTAACTCCGGTGGCATTAAATGTAACACTGATACTGGTTTAGTCACCTCAGCTTAGCCTACCTTTAGCTTTAGAGACAGCAGTGTTGGTTGGTTGGTTGAGTTGCTGCTTTGGTCCAGACCATAGAGAGTATAATGAATAGTGGACAGAGCCACTGTAATGCCACCCACTGATTTGTTGACTGCCGTTTTAAGGCTTCTAGTTTTGCATTATGGATGTTGGTGTCTTAGTTTTCTGGACCCAAAAGTGATCGTATATGGATAAGAGGATGGAGCTTGGAAGATAAACATTTTTACCAATGACATTGTGACATGAAGTAGACAGCTAAGTGCTGCTTATACTCAAAATCACATTGACCTTAAATATGCATACATACCTGCCAACACTGGACTGTGAAAAAAAGGGAGATTTTCTTCAGTATTGGTTGGAATGACCTACCCCCAATGTCCGGGGCCCAGTATAATCCTATATCACAAACTGATAGAATAAATACATGTGTTAAAGCATGTGATCCACCTAAGCTGGACTTGTGGCATTGACTTAAGTTTGCCAGTTATGTACTGAGTTCTGAGACAGTAAAAGACCGCATTACCATACCTTCTGTGCAACAAAAAATGACAGCAGGGGTCGTAATGATTAACCAAGGGAGAGAGCAGGTGGAAAGAGAAGTAATATGTGGACAAGTGAAGAAAGAGAAATATTAAAGAGTGAAGAGTGAAAGCACAGTGTTGGCCACAGTGCATCTACATATTTAATGTGCCCTCAGGCTGTCAGTTTAGCCTCAGTATAATCACTCTGATGTTAGGAGAGAGAAAAGAAAAGGAAAGAAGGAGAGGAGAGGAGAGGAGAGGAGAGGTCCATTTTCACACAGCAGAAATCATGGTTTGTCCATCAGTTAGATATTACAGAGTTTATCAAAGTATGACAAGAGTGTGTGCACAACACACACACACACGGGTATCCTCCTGGGATTCATCCAACCAGTGACCTGAGCTGCAGAGTTTATCATCTGTCACTGTTTAAGGTCAGATGCAGAATGAGATTCCAAAAAAACACACGAGACAAATACCAGCTGACAGGGTCACCCCTCAACAGCAGGCCAGCCCTGACATTTGTGTGTGTTTGCGTGTGTGTGTGTGTGACTGGAGATATTTCTTAACTCACTTGAACAGTCTGCTGCCATCTGCACTGTCCTCGTCTGCTGACCTTTGTGTTCTTTGTTTTCTCAGTTTGCAAAACTACTGGAGATCAAAAAGACTTTTCAGAACTTTCCATTTTTTATTTATCTTTTATGGGGCAGAAAGCCTTTTCCGCTGCCTCTGCAAGAAGTAAAGGAGTTTAATTGAAAGCCAAACTGTGGTTGAAATTTAAAGTCCGTGTCCTTCAGCCTCAGGGAGGTACTGCAGCTGTAAGACAAGATATTATTCTGTATTTCATCAGACACGCTGCACATCAAGATCCTTTTATTTCAGCTGCTCTGTCCCTCACACCTTCGCTCTGCCTCCACCCTTGCTTTATCCTCTTTTTTGTGCTCTTTCATCTACCTTCCTCAGCCCTGCTCCAACTTTCCGGCCCTCCAGTCCAGCGGGACCATGATGCTCAGCAGCTCCGTGGAGGTGCCCAGCCCGGGCGGGATGAGTGGCCTAAGCGGGCTGAGCGCGGCGGCTCGTAACGTGGTGCGCTCCTCCAGCATCTCGGGGGCCATGTACAGCCTGGAGAAGAGTCCTAGCAGCGGGGGCCCAGACTCCACGTCGCTGGCTGGCAACAAGAAGCGGCGTTCCAGTCTTGGCGCCAAAATGGTTGCCATCGTGGGGTTGTCGCAGTGGAGCAAGAGCACGCAGCAGCTCAACCAGCAAGGTTAGTTTTATAGCTTACAGATGGGAATGCATTTTGCCTTTTGTCTTTTGTTTTTGTCCAAAGTGTTGGGTTATCAGTCTGTTGTTTAAATTTCAGTTTAGCTTTAAAGCTGCAGATCATAATCCTCTCCAAATAAATCAGTTTTGAATAGGTACCACATTTAATCACCTTGACCCCACTGTCTTGACTTTACCGTTTTCAAATATTCCACATGCCTTTAAAATGATTAAATGCTCTTGCTGCAGGGAGACAGTAACACTGGTCTAGTGGCACAGTGATTGTTTTAGAGTATGCAAAACGACATTAGCATAATCCACTCCAAAGGGTATTTGTTGGTGCACTGTCTCAGTTCTAATACCTATAATATCTTTTTCAACAAGCTCTTGCTGGCTTTACCTTTCACAGTGTTATCATTGTAATGAGCCATTTTTTAAAGCCTTCAACATTATTGTGAGCATCATTGTCTGCTGAACTCTGTAGTGGGTTTGCAGCAGTGGGAACTGGTATGCATGGTGGCTGTATAGTAATGATAGTGACACAGTGTTCTTATATGTGTCCTGTGGGTGTAATTATAGATATTGTGCAGCTGCAACAAAAGTGTTTCTCATTTCGAGCCTCAGCGTCCAACACAGACACACTAACTCCTGGTGGGAAACAGGAAAAACCTGTCAGACACCAAGGCGAGGTAAAGGCTGACAGGACTGGGCAGGGTGGGAGTGGGTAGACAGGCGACGCAACCTTTTTTTAATAGAGTTAAATTCTTTAATCATTTCTCTGTTTGGCGATAACAACAGCTCCCCACATTGTCTCAGTACATTCTGTTTCTCCTTCCAGTACACTGAACTGTAACCTTGTCATAACAGTGTCTGCAAGTCTCTTTCTGCTTGCCTGCTTGCTTTGTGGTCGTACAGTATGTGCGTGTTATTCTGAGAGAATTTTCAGTCTCATTATAAGATCTGAGGGTTTTTGATTTCTGCTTTGTGTTTCTCTACCAATATTCAAACAATACTGTTTTTATTTCCTAATGTAAATAGAAAAATGTTTTTCCTTATGAAATGTGATAAATGATTGATCATTTAAAGGACTGTGCCAGTCTATTTTTGACTTCTCACCATCACACTGTTCTTGTTGTCGTTTAAATTCAACCATGTGTTTACTTTAGTAGACCTCACACTGCATGTTAAACCCCATTCACTGCCATTCATGTTGAAACAGGATATAGAAACACTATAGGACATGTGAAAGTTGCTAGGTACAGGTAATTCACCCTTCTGAAAAACACTTTTGTGTTTATTTGGTCAAAAATCCCTGAGCGAGTGAGAGAGAGAGGTGCCGGGAACTGTGGAGACGAAAGTTATTAGGCCTGGAAAAATAGTTCCTTCTGAGTGCTGCCTTCCTCGCTCGAATATTAGCGTGAAGAAGGATTTTGACACAGACATTCTTTTTAACTAACATGGTCACATATTACAGGTACTTTCTGTAACATTTATTAAATAGAGGCAAAATGTGAAAAAGTCTTTTTTTCCATGCAAAAATGCCATAAATTCATAAGTATTTGAAAAGGTTCTAGCTTTTCAAATGTTAATATTTTCTATTTCTTAAATTTCTCTGATAATAATCTAAAAGGAGAATTCTGGTATTTTTAAGCCTGGGCCATATTTTTTCTTGTTTCATTGTGTAAATGATTGGTACTTACCAAAATATTTTTGTTGTTTCAGTAGATTGCCTCAAGGGGAGAGCTGCAACATGTAACTGCTGCAAATATTCCTTTTGGGCATCTATGGCAGTCTTTAGTATGTCAAATAAAACCGATTGTTTGCCACTAATAGGCTGCTGTTGTCATAATAAGCTGAGAGCATCATCACACTCATCTTTCAGAAATAGACCTTTTTTTAAAAAAAGAATAAAATCAGTTTTGTTTTACTGGAAAGACAAACCTGTTTAACAAAAATGATTTTACTCTTTAACAAAAAAGTCTGTATCTGTGCTGATCTTTTTTTTGTAATGTCAGACACTTAGAATAACAATCGCAGCTTGTGGATGGCAAAAAAGCAATTTTAGTGGACACAGTAAAGACGATCTCGTTGAACTGAGAGTTTACAGGGGCAGAATCTGACCTGTGCTCAAAAAACAACAACAACAACAACAACAACAAAAAACAGACTTGTAATGCTCCACTGACACTCATGGGGCGCACTCACACTAGGCGATCTGTGCCGTGC
>JAQFJB010000008.1:15461766-15475870 GCA_029874875.1 Naso minor
AGACGGATTGTTACAGCTATTTCAGAAAATTCTCATCGCTAGCTGACAGATCTGCTGTCACAGTGCACAGTCAACACATTGTCTGATGGTGATATTGCTCTCAGCAGAGAAGCTGACTGCTGCTGTCCCACTGTTGCCTCAGCTGCCACAAAATGAGCTAAAACTGAAAGAAATACCAGGAAAGAAAAGACGAGTTTCTGAGTGGTGAAGCTGTGCCGCTTGTTTAATGGCAGTAGTTCACAGGAATCTTAATATGCCAGTGTGTTAATTTATTTCTCTTTTCGCTGCTCCTTTTACATTCTTACCTCTCACATTCACAATGGCAACTTAACAAATGTGCCTCTATGTAAAAATTAAAAAATTTTTTTTTTTTTTTACAGCAATGGCTTCGTGCATTTATAAGAATGGAAATATTTAGAAACACTTCCAGAGAAATCAGGACGCAGACATGGTTTGTGTAGGCGTGTGTGGGAGAGGTGCAGAAGGGTTGACTAAAATATTGTGAGGTGACAGACTGTGGTTGTACAATCGCTTTGTCGCTTCACAATGTGGTTTGGCCAAATTGTAAACACCCCAAGTGACCTGAAAACACATCTGCTCGGCCACACTTTGCCCTTAACTTGACTTAGTAACATTGAAACTTGGCTGAATTGAACAACTCACCAAAAACGGACGGGATGTTGACCACAGAACATTCAAAAGATACAAGTGTACAGTTGGACAGGGTCATCGCATATCAAAAACAAACACACCACAGCAACACTCAGGTGTGTGTATTGGAGTTTAGTCAGGTACAGAGTTGTGAAACACATTCAGGACGCACATTCATTGAGATTTTCTGTTGGTCTTGGTCAGACATTGATCGACATGTAGAGTAACATTCAGAGATACACATTCGGATATCTTAATAAGCATACAGTACGAACAATCTCATGCAACTCAGTGGAAGAATTTGAAACATGATTGATCTGTCCCTTAAAGACATACACCAAATTTTTTTTTCTTTCTGTTATTTGCCCCTTTCCCAGTCTCAGACTATAAGACAGACACCATTCTATTGACTGTGTGTGCAGCAACAAGGGAGAGAATCAAATTCGTACTGGAAGTAAACCGCAGGGCGCATGTGCGATAGCAAACAGCAGAAGAAGAAGTAGAAGAAATACATACAGTGCTAATGTGAGTCTAAAAACAAACAAGTCACAACAAGCACGCGGGAACATTTTTTGTAAAGTTTATCTGATGACTTTAGGAGGAGGCAGGCTAGCACTTCCCACTGATGACCTGTATTTGAGCTAAGCTAATTAGCGGTGGGTGAACTCTGCCCACCTCTGCCTTGTTATTGCACACACAGTTGAAAGAATGGTATCTGTCTTCAAGTCTGGAACTCAGGAGAGAAGCAAATAACAGAAAGAGAAAAAAAAAGTTGGCATGTCCCTTTAAATTCTTCTTTGTCCCACCTCTCTCTCTCTGTATTTATGGACATTCAACATATTTGTCGCCTCTATTGTACAAGGTAGATTAACTTGAGGTGTGTGAGCATTAACTCGACATTTACATAATGACATTGCATGCAAGTGACTCTTTAAGTGTCCCACCCTTGCTGAGTTCATAGCACAGTGAATTGATAAGCCCAAACATTCATCATGTAAGAGCAGGTTGACCAAACCTGCTGTAAAGGACGGCTGAATTAAACTGAATTTCTACTTATCACTAGTTAAGTGGCTTTACAGATGTAATAAAGCATTGGAATACTGTACAACCTTATTAAAGCTAGCATTGATCTTTGGTCTCCCAAAATTCACTTTAGGAATTTTGACACTTAAAGATGAGATTATATAAACTGTTCTAAAAGAAGCCCTCTGTCAATTTAGTAAAAGACATCATAATTAAGGGCTGTTAAGGTAGGTTTTGTAGCTGCTCTAACTTGTGAGACAGTGAGGATCTAGGTCGTTATTAACCTTTGAAGCAATTTCTTAAATTCTAATATTATTTGACATGTTGGATAGGTGGAGTCTTTAGAGAGGGATATAATGGTCTTTTTTGTAGGATTTTTACAGGTTTTCCTACTTACACAGAGCAAGACAATTTCATGAATGCCTTTCGCCTCTACTTGTGAAGCCTTATTTGATTTAAATGATATATGTTTAAGGTAGCCTCTAAAACTCGCAAGAAACGTACGCTTGAAAGCTAGCTTAAAAAACATTTGTAATTGGCCCTTCAAAAAACAGTTAAAGCTAAATTGACGCTTATTGTTGCATTCTGTTGTAAATTTGTTAAGAAACATTGCAATAACAGGCTACAGAACAGTTAGACATTTATGTCTGACATTAGTTTAACACTTGTTCTCTTTCTTGTCAAGACTTAAATGAGACGATTGATACCACTGTCGTATGTCAGTACAGACACTGCCAGTGACCGGTTAGCTTAGCAAAAAAGATTAAAAACAAGGAAACACCTAGCCTAGCATTGTCCAGAGGTAACACAATCCACCTGCCAGCACATCTGAAGCTCACTAATAAATGTCATATCTCATTGTTAAATCCAGTACTGATGATAACAACATTCCATAAAGTTAATTCAAATATCCAAAAACTAGCCCTAGCTAACCTGAAACCATGATGCATTGTATTTATATTTCAGTTTTTGTATGGATTATATAAACAAGATGTAATGTGTTTATAAGTAGACTTAAGAGAGGTGCTGTCAGGTGGATTTTGCTACAAAACAATTATGAATTTCCCTGTTACTGGTGTTAAGGCTACGAAACTAAGCTAAGCTAATAGGCTGAGAGCAATAGCTTCACATTTGACATATAGGCAGCTATCAATCCTCTCAAAGAAGCACATTAGCACGTTAACCCAAACGCCAAACTATTAAACAAATAAGAAAAAAAGTCAAACCCTAAGCTGTGAATTGGTTTTCATATGTTTAGGAAATATCCACCTTGTTCCAATAAATGTTATTTTTAAGCACATCAGACAATTGAGCTAAGGTGGGCTAACCTTTGCATTTTGATTACTTGATTTGGATCAAGTAAGAAAAACGGTAAAAATTCTCCAAAAACCAAACTGGTCTCTTAAGTCACGCAGTTAGTTGACCCCCACATACAGCAGATATGTGCGCACACACACTCACATACAGGCTAAGTACAAAGAAATATGTGTGGTCCCGACCAGTGAAACTCTGAACCCTGTTGTCTTGGTCATCATACGAAAATGTTCTGAAGGCAAGCGTTGAAATATGCAAAACATGGCCATGTATGGGACGAAAGAGGAAGCATGGGCAGAGAGGAGAGAGAAAGAGAGGTAGTAATGGTTTCCCAAACCGTATTCTTCTTCACACGTGTCTCCTCCTCCTCCTCCCTTGCATAAGAAATTGCCTCATAGAGAGTCTAATCCACAGATTCCTACAACTCAGCCCTCCTCTTTTTTGTGGGTTATTGGTGTAGCATCACATTTTGGATACATGAGATCATTTCCAGACGTGCGCTGTCATGTGCGCTGAGGCTGAAGTTGTCGAACCTCCCATGTGTTGATTGCTGTATCCCATAATGCCGTTGGTGTTGTAGAGATTCATGCCGGCCATGTGCTGAGTCATCTGAAAGCCGTAAAACACTTTATTAACAATAATTCTGCTACTTTCAAAACATATGTGGTCTAAAAACACTTAGACACACGCACACATGCAGGCTCTCACACATGCACACACACACACGCTCTCACACACACACACACACACCTGGGTAATGTTCCATTGGAGTTGCTGGGCTTGTTGCACTCCATACATCTGCTGATGGGGCAAACCTCCAACCTGCTGCTGTCCCATTATCCCGCTCTGCTGCTGTACCGTCATCCCGCTCTGCTGCTGTCCCATAATGCCATTCTGCTGCTGTCCCATCATTCCACTCTGCTGCTGCAACATCATTCCACTTTGCTGCTGTCCCATCATGCCCTGGGCCATCCCTGTCATGTAAGGTGACGTTATAATGCCACTAGGCTGAGACATGACACCTTGGGCACCCATTAAGGCATTCTGCTGTCCCATCATGCTGCTCTGTTGAACTCCCACCATGGTGCTCGGCTGTTGTCCCATCATAGCCATCTGGGAGGTCATCATGGCGCCTCCCATTGCCCCTGCCTGGGCTAGAGAATGGTATGAACCGTATGGGTGTGTTGGGTATCCCATTTGGTTCATGTACAAGCCTGGTGAAAAGAACAGCAGGTGGAAAAGGGGCCGCTGGTGAGCAATTAGAAATATTAATTCTGTATACTCTTTACAAAATTGATGGTTCTTTTGTTCTCACCGTGAGTAGCCATGCTGCTGGCGTGCACTGAGGGGGTGGAGGCGTACAAGGAGAGAATAGAGTCCTTGGACAGTTTTTTGACAGTGCCCTCCTCTTTGGGCGCTGGATCCAGGAACAGACTGAGGTTTTCAGGCACAGAGGCAGTCACTCTGCTCTGAGGCATGGAGGTGGAAACAGGCTGGAGTGGGCAGACCACAGGGTGGCATGGATAGAGAGGAACAAGAAAGACACAGGGAAGAGGCAGGAGAAGGTTATCATCAATGATGCAAGGATGCAAGCAGGGATAAAAAACGAGCAAATGAAAGCAGAGCTACAAAGTGATGCTGACAGCTAAGTGCCTGCTAACACTCACAGTTAAATTGCTAAAATACTGCTGTTTAGCAGGTGTGTTTTTCCATGTTTAGCATTTTATTCATTGTGTTGGCATACCACTTTTTGCTAATCAGCACTAAATTATGGATAAGGTTGGTGACTTTGTAGGCATATGGTCATAAACAATGACTGAAAGATCAACGCTGTTATCTCTAGAACCAGCATGAATAAAAACCTAACAATGCAGCACATAGCAGACAGTGTAGAGTGTGCACAGTGTGTTATCACCTACTGTGGTTTTAGTGGAGGAGGCAGAGGAGGGCGCTGGCAGGGAGCTGAAGAGATCCAATGCAGAGTGTGCCAGAGGTGGATTTGACACCGCTGGGCTCTGATTACTGTCTGGAACACATCCGCCACTATTAGAGACAGCAGGACTCGGAGCAGGGGCATCTAATAAAAAGTCAATGGGAGGATAGTTGTGATGATCAACCTTAAACTTGACCTACACTTGATATTAATTGAAAAAGAGAATAAGAAGACAGGCTGGACCGTCTATGGCCAATGTACGAAAGTGTAAATGAGGGAATTTCTGTTGTCTAGAGGAAAATGTGCCCATTTGTTTATCCTATATTTAGGACATTTTTTGGTTTATTTACACATTGAATCCTTGTAGGTAAAAGTACTTCATATCCGCCCTTTTTTTCCCCCTCTCCTTCTGTATTTTATTTCAATTTATTTTACTTTGATTAACTGGTGCCCAGATTTTTTTTAAAAATCATGATTTCCTTACTTAATCATGTAATCAATGTGGTATGTTAATTAGCTTTGCATTCTTTTATGTGGTGGAAAATATAATACTTGAATTACAAAAAATCTATGAAAATGTGG
Source organism: Naso minor (assembly GCA_029874875.1). Taxonomy (NCBI): domain Eukaryota; kingdom Metazoa; phylum Chordata; class Actinopteri; order Acanthuriformes; family Acanthuridae; genus Naso; species Naso minor. The sequence goes on from JAQFJB010000008.1 coordinate 15,467,270, forward strand.
CCAGTTTGTTAGAGAATTAGTATATTTTAGTATTAGAATTAGTAACAGTAGTGTCTATAATGCAAGTATCCAGATAACAGGTAGCAGGAAAGATGACATAGTCTTTTTATAAATAAATATTTTGGGCTTTTGAGCCTTTATTCTTGATGGGACAACTGAAGGATTATACAGGAAATTGGGAAAAGAGAGAGGCAATGACATGCAGCAAAGGGCCGCAGGGTGGAAACGAACCCAGGGCCGCTGCAGAGAGGACACAGCCTCTGTACACGGGGGCCCGCTCTACCAACTGAGGGTGCCCCCATGACGTAGTTTAAGTATGAGTTTAAAAAAAACAACAACAACAACAAAAAAAAACAGTTAAATGTAAGATCAGTACTTTCCACTAACATTCTGGAATGTTTGGTTTCAAAGAAAAATATTTTAGATGTAATTAGAACTGTTCTAATTAACTGTTCACCCCACTGCTCTTTCATCTCTTTCTCTTCTTTTCTAAGAGGCTCTCAGTATTGAATGTTTTTTACAGATCAATTGTTATTTGAGGCTCCCTCGTGCCTCTCGGCACATGGAGAGCTGTTTTCTCTCCTACTCTGCTCTTTGCTAGACTGAGTAATCAGATGCTTGATGTGAAAGACAAAGAAGGAAGGAGACGTTGCGTCAGCTTTAGTAAAAAAAAGGCAAAAGACCAACAGAGAGACAGACACATGGAGCTCCTCTTTGGTATTTGGGGAGTGTGGTTAATCAACCTCCATGCATGCAACAGCTTAAATACATTACAATATGTAATACGTAATGTAGCTAGGGCTGAAACTAACAATTATTGTCATTATCAATTAATTTGCCAATTATTTTTACGATGAATCATTTATTCCACGAAATGTCAATAAAGTGCTAAAAATGCTCATCTCAATTTCCCAGAGCCAAATGTGACGCCTTCAAATTGCTTCTTTTGTCCAAACAACAGCCCAAAACACAAGGACTCCTCATTTTTTTTTCCAAAAATGACAGAAAAGCAGCAAATCCTCACATCTAAGAGGCTAAACCAGCAGGTCTTTTCACTTTTGTAATTGAAAAATGACTGAATCGATTAATCGATTATCAAAATCATTTGTGAATATTTTTCTATCGATAGATTAATTAATTATTCCATTAATTGTTGCAGCTCTAAAGGCCTGTAATTAGGGTAGATGTGTGTAGTTGTGTGTATGTGTGTGTGTGTGTGTGTGTGTGTGTGTGCATGTGTGAGGTACAATACCTAATCCAAGCAGGTCTGTAACAATCTGGGAATCTGTCTTCGGGCTGATGTCTTTTTTCTGTCACAACAGAGAAAGTCAATACAACTCATGCCACGTGTCTGCACTCACAAATGAGCCAGAATCCTTTTTTTTTTTTTTTTTCTTTGTTCCCCAGACTCCCCGGTGGTGAAATGACCTTCCCACTCTTTACAAAACAGCAGAGTTAGTTCCCAATTTTCCCCCTGCTGGCTGAAAACTCATCTCCTCAATACATACATACCTTGTGTCACCTTCCTCTCCCTGTGTGACTGACACATTCCCTCCTCTTTCTCTTTAAATCTGTTTAATCTAATAATTTTAAAACAAGATCAGATTTAATCTATAAATTCTGTGATACAACCAAAATAAACATTAAGGGCCAAAAACTGTGCCCAAACACAAAAAGTCATGTTCTGTCCACGACAGTCGGACCTGCCAGGACACAAACCCGATTGATGACTGCTGATCACCTCTTCACAGGTGACCAGCCTGATTTTAATGCATGTAATTCAGTCTTTGTTAGTTGGTAAAATACATTTAGGTTTTCTAGTGTTGCTCTCTTGGAATTTGAAACAGCATGACTGATCATGTCTTAAAAGTCCCCTTGTTGTCATGGTGACTGATGACAAACTTTGCATTTTTATTGCATCTAGCAAAGTCAAGATAATTTGGATTGTTTGCACTTTTAAACTACATTAAGTGCTTGTTTGTCGCCATGTTAGCGTTGCTAATTTGCAGCCATATGTGCTCTCTGATACTAGTTTGACCTTTAACTCTCTCAGGTCGTCTACATGAAATGATGCACTCACCAATTTCATCTTCTCAAACACAACAGGCTCCTTGGGTATATTGTCACAGCTTTTTTCTTTCTGTACAGAGAAAACAAATAGTTTTGTTACAGACACTAAAGGTGAAATGGCTTTGCTCAGGTGGGACAAGACTAGAAAGTGTGTGTGAAGCTTGTTCTGGCGTTTGTGTGGACTCACTCTGAGCATCTGGATGTCAATGACCTTATCCATGTACTTCTTCTTATCATACTTGTCCCTGATGAAGATCTCTGCAGACTGGTCCGTCTCGGGCCGCTGAAAGCACTCAGGTAAGAAAGCCTCGTAGAGACGCTTGGCTTTCGCATTTCCCATCTCTTGAACACACTGACGACACCAAAACACGACAATCAGTCACATTGTTGAGCAGTGTAATAATATAAGGATAAAACATCCGACATATGCATAAATTCTATAAAATTTGCATTGCTTGAGGTGGAGATCCTGTGTTAAGACGCTGTAAATTCTTACTGTGGAGAAAAAGGAGGAATTAATATGCTGACTATAGCAAAATTATCACACTCTGAAGCATAATGCTGACTCTCATCCCTATCAGTTACAGGCAAGCTGTACTGCATACCGATGAGAAAGGATCTATTTCCTGTATGTGCTGCCAGTGTTGCCAGATATGTTTTTCAGCCCAATTCTTGCTCATAATGTGCCACCCAAATATCAGTTATAATAAGAAACAGAAATGAATTCAGGAGCAATGAAGTTCATCTCAATTTTTCACTATGACATGACAATAAAGCAATGATTCAAATGTTTGTAAGTGCCCCAGGATGCAGATAGGATGATATATCGTGCAATGCAAATATAAAGCTATTTTCCATTTCTGCCTGCAGAAATGAAGAAATAGTAGAAAAAATGGGACAGCTCAAGTAACAAAAATAATAGGTTTCATCTAACTTGAAAGTATGCTAACTTAAAGTGTACCCCCCCCCCACCACACACACACACACACACACACAATGAGGATAGAGAGAGAGAAAGAATGGAGCACATCATGCACATGCAATCTCACAGGCATAGACGTTTCTCTTACAGTGAAAACAGATTTTGCAGAACAGCTTGTGTGTAATTTGTGACTGGATTCATTTGCATAACTAAGGAATAAAATTTATTAAGATTTTTAAATCCAGTCAGGTTGTTTTTTTTTGCATTTAATAAACAGTCAAACTCACAGTAAACAAATTCTGCCCACCTGCCCATTTTAGCGCTTTTTTATGCCTTTATGCCACACAGTACATCCCCAAACCACACCCTTCGAACTGAAGCCTCTAGCTGTCATGGTTTGCATTTTTAAGTTTCGTTTGTTTCCCTTTTTTACTTTGTATGTTTTCTCCTCATGTGCCATGCTTTGTTCCCCTTCCTGTCTTTGTTTGCTTTCTTGTCTTTTTTGATTGATTATTAGTTTCAAGTGACCCCGATTATCCTCCTGTGTATTAAGTCCATGTGTGTTCCCACATCATGTTAGTTCTTGTGTTTGTCCTTGATTCCTGTGTCAGTCCCTGTGCTCCTGCTTTGCTCCTCACACACTTTGGATTCATTTTGTTGTTGGACCACTTCCTTTCCACTGTTCTTTGTTGAATAAAGTTTGGTTTCTACCTGGACTTTCAGCTGCCTTTAGTCATTCTTTACCGCTTTGTCTGCTTCTGTTACCAAACTTCACTAAGTTTATTCAAGTTAACCTTTTGTTCCTACAACCTGTCTGCCTTGTGTTTTGCATTTTGGGTCAATTAGGAACTTCTGAAACATAGCATTAGCATACATTAAAGTTCACAGAATAGTTTGACATTTTGGAAAATATACTTATGTGCTTTTTGATTGTGTGTCAGATGAAAAGACTGATACCAGCTTAAAATTAAAATACAGTCATCAAACAGCTGAAAAGCTTAGCATACAAACAAACAGGAAACAGCTAGTGCGACTCTGCCCAACTAAAAAAATGAATATTTATACCTGCAACTTCACCGCTTACCGATTAACACATATCTGATTACTTTAATTCATACAGTAACAAAAATGTAAAAAATGACAAGTGGTTTTATAGAAGACAGAACGATGAATACAGTTTTCCCCTAGTTTCCAGTCTTTAAGCTAAGCTAAGCCATTATGGCAGTAGTATCAATCCTCTTATTTTACTCACAGCAGGAAAAGAAATTAACATATTTATCATTATGTAAAACTAGAATACAAGTGCAAACAAGGGCCTTAAGATAGAAGCTAGAGGATTTAGTGTGTCAAGGTTTTAGTTGCTGTTGTCAGGTGACACTTTTTAAGTGTCATGCTCTGACAAATATATATACTTGTGAGGTTCTGTACAATTCTGACAGTTCTGATTTATTATGTTCATCCAGTCTTTGTGTAGTGTATCACATTAATATTTGTAAAAAACGTGTACTGTATATCACACAATGGCATGAAGAAAATATCCCTGTCATCTTGATTGAATCTGCCACGTGACCTCTGACCTGGACCTGCTCCTGCGTCCACTGGTCCAGATTGACAGACTTGACCTTGGAGATGTGGACCCCTAGGTTTCGATGGATACCTGCGCAGCGGATACAGATGAAGATGCCCAAATTCCAGGATGCCCATCTCGGACCTGTTAGAGACATGAAAGTAGTGTTTAATAAATGGAGCAAAGGGTCTTTTAAAAAAAAAGTGCCAATGGGCAACGGAGCAAAAAAATAAAAAAGCGATGAGAGTGAATCTAGACGTAAAATAGAGAGGAAGAGCAACCAGGTGAGAGGCTGAGGAATGATGATTAATTTTAGTCCAATTATAGGGAGACAGGCTTGAAATTCAATTATGAGTTTGAATTCAGCTGGGAACACATCTAATCCTGTGTAAGTCATGCGCTGTCCTGACACATAATGGGATCCAATAGGAGAGTTAGCCTACATAGCTGAAACTGAGGGGAGAGAGGAGGAGTAGAAAGTCACATTAAATACACACACACACACACACAGAAGCAATCACACCCACTCTGAGCCTGAATACCTGCAGGGATGATTACTCATTTTGTCCTGAGCCTGTGTGTGTGGGTGCAGGTTTATCCGAGTCTGTTTTGTTCACCTCACTGCCACATGTACGTTAATGGTTGCATTTGGTTGTGCTTTACAGGTTAAGCTCTATATACTGTTGTGTGTAGCCTCTATATGTGTAGCTCTCTTTGCCTGCCAATAAAACTCTCAGAGCAGGGATAAAAACAACACTGTCGGGCTATTTTGCTGCTGAAATTTTGCAACCTTCTTCAGAGAATACAGTCAGCTTCAAAGAGAATATTGGTGCTTCTTTCCCCACATCTCTCTCTCATCTTGCCCCTCTCCCTCCATCTCTTCCTCTTCCCCCTCCCTTCGCTCATGCTAGTCGGCTGAAGCACTCTCTGCCTCTGTCTCCGCCTCTCCACTCGTCTCCCATGTGAGTCCTTGCTTGCAACCTTGCTTCTAATGGCTGCACTGTGGCCTTTGCGCCACTAGGTGGAAGAGCAGCTTTTCCATTTGGAGTCTCTTGCCAGCGAGAGTCACCGTTAAGTGTGAGAGAAAAGCCATTCTATGCAAATAAAAAAGGAAGTTGAGTTGCAGAAGAGAAAACATGCATAACCTTCCTCTTAACAGCAGCTGCGGAAACACTGTGTCTGGGCTCAGAGTCAAATAATAGCTTCTTGTCTTGGTTGCATCCTGAACCAGGAACTAAAAAGGTTATACTGTTTGCATTTCTAAAAGGCAATCAAAGGATTGGCTGCATAGTTTCATAAATGTCTGGGTAGCCCAGTTTGCTATATTTTCAATTTAGGAAAGGGAAAGAGACAAAGGGACAGTCATGCAAACAAAAGCACAGCAGACAAAACAGTAAACATACAGAGGCTCAGTAGACAGTCAGAGTATGTCCATCATCCTGACTGTCTGGCTGCAGCATTAGCTGTCATGCCGGCTAATAATAGTAGAATTACTCTGCAAAGCCTACTTAACCGCTGTAAACACTGGCACTGACAGAGAGAGAGAAAGAGAGAGAGATTGTCAATTGTTTTGAACTCCCTGAGCGCTGGAATTATTTTGTCCTCCTCATCCTCATTCGAATTCCCCTTTGTGTCCTGGCTGCCATTTCTTATCGCTCTCATTCACCAGTGCTGCCTGACTTTTCCTCATCTTTGTCCGTCCATATCTCTCTCTCTCACAGTTCTAATACTCTTTCATTAAAGTCTCCACTTCGCCTCGGGGTCTCGCCAAATTGCATTATATTTCTTTGCATACTGTGCTGATTTTCTGTGTCTCCTTAGCAATACTCGTAGCCTGGCTCCAGGGTTGGCATTGTCGGTCTGTTGGTCTATTGCTTTGGTCGGTTGAAATATCTCAACAGTTAAAGGATGGATTGCCTTTTTATTTTGGGACAGACATTCATGGTACCCACAGGATGAAAACTATTGAGGCATTTCACCAAAAACCCAAGATGTCAAACTCATTGTGGTGCCGGAGGAAATGTCACAGGTTCATCAAGCTCAACAACTACTTCAATTGCCATAAATTTGGTACATTCCTATGGCTCCCAGAGCATGAATTCAAATGATCCCTTGAGTTTTCATCAAGCCTCATAGTAGGTCAACCTTTCCTCTTGTCCAGTTAAAAATAATATTCATTGGTACAGAGTCATAGACATTCATGATTCATTGACAATCTATTTATGTTTCAGCAAAAATAAGGTGTCCAACATCTTGGTTTATCACCAAATACCTGCAAAACAAAGTAACATTCAGTTGCACTTTCTGTAAAGTGCTAATTAGCAAATGTTTGCAATGTAGGATTCTAAACTAAGACTTTGAACATGGTTAAAAATTTACCTGCTAAACATCACATGAAACACTGTCCTTGCACGCAGGTGTTAGCATGACTGTAGCCTCTCAGTCATGTTTCCATAAACTGCCATTCTTCCTCTTTCAAAACCACGTATGATCTTGATTTTCGGTGTAAGAACAAGTGTAGGTCTAATCCAATCACTGGTTAAAGTTTTGGTATTTAAAGAGGAGGTAAGCAACGTTTGAAAATCAAGCTAGCTGTAGCATGACACTCATAAGGAAGCAGCTCAGCTTTGCTCAGGCTCGCATTTCATTTTGCTTGCCGGTTGGTCTCTCTTTTAAGTCCAGTTTGCACCAAAGATTCAAATGGTTGCAGAGAAGTTGCCGCGGTGTAAACTGGTCTGTTTCAGCTCCTGGCTCGACTCAAGCTGGCTGACGGTGTTGCCTGCAACTCACCTTGTCAAGTCACAAATGGCCAGTTTAACTTGCTTCATCAGTCAATTAGCTTGTAGCGACGCCACCTGTCCCTAAGAAGGACAGTGCAGAGCAGTCAATAGGAACACATGCTCTCTGAAATTACCATGACTGGCTGAAAGTCCTGTCATGGTCTCAATACAGAGCCAAGGAGAGGCGCAGAAGTGTAGAGTTTTTTCAGATCACTTGAATTACAATATGTTGAAAGGAATTATTGGAATTTTTGCGCAATAACACCAAAGATAAACTGCCTAACCCAGCTTTAAAGTACATCACACTTGCACACTGCACCACAGTAGCTGCTTTAGTTCCTCCAATCAATGCAGTGCTTGAGTAAGAACCCGTATAGAGTGTGTCTGTCCAACAACAATGCACACCTCCAGGTACTTTGAACAGATATAGTAGGTAGAGAGTAGGAGGAACAGACGTCTAAAAAAGGAAGGAAAGATTGAACAAACAATCTCTACATATCACATTTACTGTTACAGGGTTGGCAGTGTAGATTTTCTCACTCTTGAGTAAGAGCACAAGCTTCCTCTTCTCTTTTGTAATCACAAAACAAATACCAACACCTCTTCTGAGGTTTGATTAAATATTTATTAGCTTTGACTATAAAATGTCCACATGTTTCTAGGGAGAAGCACCCAAAAGTAGAGGGTTTGCATATGAGACGGATGAATCATCCTGGCAAAAACTGACTGTCGTTTTGGTTAATCATGCAGTTCGAAGCACATCAGGAGAGGAGAGGCAGAGCTGGGGCGAGAGCCAAAAACACAGACAAACAAGAGGGGATTTTTAGAGTCATCAAATGGTGGACTTTAGCTGTTCGATGACCTGCTGGGATGTACAGGGGGTATGACGAGCGGTGAGCACAAACAGAGGTCTATAATGAACCTCTCTGTCACTCACCCACACACACTTATTCGTATTGCAACACTTGTGGGGACATTTACTGGCTACATTCATTTTTTGCGTAATTTCTCGGCATAGGTTTGTTTCCCTCTCAAGTACATGTCTAAATTCAATCCTATCCTTAAATAAAATGTTAAATTTAAAGAGCTGCACTTGTGTATTTGTAGGTTTTATAATGTTATACACAGAACTAAGTACCATGTGTAATTTACTTTTTAACTGAAAGATTTAAATGCATTCTATATAATTTGATTTAACAGTCATTTAATCCACACATCCACACACAGCCATTGATATCAATTCATTTCTACATGTTATAGAT
>JAQFJB010000008.1:15558908-15569395 GCA_029874875.1 Naso minor
AAATGTCTCACTGAGAGCCAGTTCTGTGTTATTCAAACTATTTTCCCAGATGCATTTATTACCCATTCAGAATTCATGATGTGATATCCACGGATAGTGTGCGAACAGAGCTCCGACACGCTGCCTACAGTTCACTTTTCTCTGTTTCCTTGTGTTTGGAGGATGGTGGGACACGTGGAAACAGCTGTTTAGGGAGGAGGTTCCTGAGAGCATCAGGGTCAGGACACATTCACAAAGCCAGACAGGAAGCCAGGTGGGACAGGGCACCAATATACTGTATATGAATGTGAGCGCTGTGTGCATTTAGCAGGATGCGTGTGTGTACATGCACGTGTCTTTTCACAGACAGCGCTACTGACAGCTCCACAAAGACAAGCCTCACAGTGGGGATATTTGGCTGTAACACAAAACAAACAAAACTAGAAAGATCTCCAGGGGTCAGCAAGTGGTCAAGTGAGTAAATGAGTTTGTTATAATAGGACTGAACTTATAACAGCAAGAGGACCACAGTGACCTCCTGAGGCATTTGCTGTGGGAACACAGAAGCTACTTACTGTGAAGGCAGAGGGTAAAGGTCATTCAGAGGATTGCTGCCACTTAGGAGGTCACAACCCAGGCTGATGTAGCACCTTGGAGACCAAGCACAATGTTTGCTTGGCCCGTTATCCTAAAATCACAGCTTAATACCTCATCATCTCTGCTGACAAGGCAGCAGCTACTTATCTGATTATCTAGAGATAACAAATATTGTGCTTACGGTTAACCTAAGAAAAAAGTTACTAATGTTAAATGGAAGATATCAAGCATTGTTTCCAAGTGATTATCACTTTAATCTCCAATTTTGAGATATTTGTATTTTAAAGTCATATCAAGCAAGATCTTTATTGCCCAATTGAAGTCAAACCATCTGACCAACAGAACTGACCCTCCCACTTTTTTCAGTTGGCATTCGCGCCACCAGTAGGAAACCCCCTACGTAAGCTATGTAAACTGGCCAGCAGTTGGTATACTTACGTCACCGCTCCGTGGCTTACAATGTAACTGACTCACAACTTACAACAACAACAACAACAACAAACGAAGGCCATTGCGTTACCGCTCCAAGCTGTTGTCTAGTATGTAGCAATAATGTACCATGATTCTCGAGCTGAACGCTATTAAATCTCAGGGAAGACACAACGACAAAACAACAACGAACTCACTATGAGCTCTGGTTCATATTTTGTGTTACAGTCACCACCACACATCAAGAGACTCATAAGTGATGATAGAGCTCTACCAACGGGTTTACTCTATATTTTGTATTTTAAGAAAAATGCTACTGACTCTGCCTTTAAATGAGATCGATTTGTCTTCCCGCTTTCTGCAAACACATACATTTTTGTGTCAAGTCTCTGTTGGGAGTTTGCTATTAATTACACTGAGTCAATATGAGAAAATACCAAAGTCGACATGAATTATGCAAGTCATTAAATATTTACATCTCATTAACGATATGATGAAATTCTTATCGCTGATGTAATGTGCTTTGAAATGTTACTGTTGGCGCCACATCTCTTTTATCAAGTTAATGAGATAATAAGTCAAGATTATGAAAATGCTTATTGCTATGTTAAGACTGAATGAGATCATTAAGATATGATCTTGAGATCAAACTCCACATCACATTGTGGACCTACTCTGGGCTTCAGTAGGCCTAAATTTGACCTTTAATTTAAAATATTCTGTTTCAGTCACATCTTCACAATAATGGTTTTGTTTCAGGCACCCACAAATTAACTTTGCCCATCGCTGGACCCCAGTCACAGCCCCTAATACTTCCCCAGGGTGGAGTTTCTGGATGTGCTCCTGAGATCTCTAAACTCCGGCAGTTGACTTTATTTGTTCTATCCTGATTGTTTGGGTTTTGGGGATTCTGTTGCTCCCGCCGTGAAGGAAATTACTCTCTTGCCCGCTGGTTCTGAAACGGAAAATGGTTTTAAAAACGATAACAAAACAAACCCAAACGTTTCTCGGTCTGTCTTTGTGTTCTGTGTGGGATCCTCGTTCCCATTGCTCTGTCCGTTAACTGAGACGAGTCTGTCAACAAGAGGGAGAAGAAGAATAGAATTTGAATCCTTGAGTAGCTGCTAGAGTGATGAGCTTATCGGTCTCATACAGATCTCTGGGTGTTTCTGCTTTTATCGTTTGCGTGCAAGCCTGTTCGTCTTAACAGGAGACTGGCAGGATGTTGGTTAAGTACGTGGCGAGGGAAATTACAGTTGCACAGTGTGTTTGTTTTTGTATGCACCTTTGAGGCCGTGAATGAAAAACAAGGAGGGATAATGAAGTTTTCTGGTGCTCACTAAAAACCCACATTAGCCTAAAATCTGGTAGCTTTGCTTAAATTCAAAGTGTTGAAACACTTTTTTGGACTCCCCTTAAAACGTACTCTACATAGACATGTATAAGAATACACACACACACACACACACACACACGCTGTAATGAAAGTTCTGATGTTTGAGATATAGCAGCCCTGGTGCACTCTGGAAACAATTACCAGGCAATAATCTTCACATTCTTTCATCCCGCCACCAGCTCAGCTGATTAGGATATCCACTCGTACGCAAGGCTAACCTCAAACACACTCACACACTCGCACATTTACATTCACATTCAGCACAGAACAGCGGGTGCTCTCGCTCCCTCTTTCCTTAGCGACCAACCCTCGACTCTTTCTTTCACTCACACACTTGACATCTGATTCCCGACTGATGATTAATGACTAGGAGTTTTTCAGCAGGGACCACCCAGGGTCATAATAACCTGCCACAAATACAGAAGCAGTAAAATACCATTCAGTCGCCACTCTCCTATTTGCACATGCTGCACCATCTTGATTGTGCATGGTTACGCACGCCAGTGCAAGAAAGGTGCGCTTGTAACTGTGGAAACACTTGAAAAATGCGTGACACGTGTAACATTTGTGCATGTGTTGTGTGTGTGTGGGCGCGTGTATGTGAGGCACTCCTTTCATCCTTTAATGCCACTCTTCTTCATTTTCTAGCTTATTTAATTTCTCTTTCCCCAAATCTTCTCTTGCCCGGTCTAACAGATGGAAGAATTACCCCCGGCTGTCCTCTAATCTGTCTGTAGAGCTTTTTCCCAGGGTGGAAAACACTGCCATCCTTTTTCTCTCCACTGTCCCCTCTCCCCTCCTTTATCAGTGTCAAATGATTACCTGGGAGGAAACTGAGCTCAGCAACAATGTGTGTCAGGTTAGCCAGGGGGAGTCCAGCCAAAAACATCTCCTCCGCTGCCTGCTCCATCCATCCACCCATCCATCTAGCTCCCCTCCCCTCTAATGCCCTCCCATCACCTCCCGCCCACACTTTCCGCCCCTGTGCCAGCTGAGGGCCGTGCCAGAGCCCCAAGCCCATCTCAGAGGAATTTCCCTGTTGAAATTTATATCAGTTTCAGAGGCCTCAAATTTTATCCACAGCGTGTGAACAGACTAAAACTCCCCTCTCCCTTTAGCTTCACTTTCCATTCCTTCCTCTCCTCAGCTGCTTTTCTATAAATGTTTCTTTTTATCTACATCTTCTTCTTTTTAATCCTCACTTCTGTCCTGCTCCTCAACTATTTGTCTCTCTAAATTTTTTTCCCTTCTCCTTTACCTTTTTTCCCTCGCCACCTTTTTTCGCTCTCCTTAACGGCCCTTTGCAAGCACGGCCTGGTGAATGCCAGGCATTCCTTTGTAAGGTTAGACCAGACAAAGGTGGACCACATCACCTGAAAGGAAACTGCCTTTTTGAATCGTCGCCCGAGGGAAGGAGAGGCCGACAGCAAAGAAAAGAGAGAGTATAAAAGCTGCAGAGAAGAGTGAGAGATGGAAGAGAGAAACACCTGTCCTCTGCTGTCCTCGCATGAACCTTCAACTCTGACCTTCGTTACTTGATATCAGTGCCTTGTTTGAATGAAAAGGGCTTAACTGAAAGAAAGTGCATTAGGTGTAGGTGCAAATCTTCTATCCAGTGATGAAAAGACGGCTTTTGTGCGTCAGAGTAATGAGATTAAACACTGTCAAAACCGTATTAGCTTATGCTATCGACTCGATTACGACCGCACAATACTTAAGTGAGAGAGCGCCCATGGACTCGAGTAAACATGGTCATATTGCAACCCAAAACTTAATCGCAATCAAACTCACAAACACAAACAACTCCACCCTTCATCACACTCCAGCCATTCACAGAACCCACTCAACGAACATACACGCTCCCAAACAAACTCACCCCACCCTAACACACCACCTTTGAGTGAAACAGACCTCCATACGTTGACACATAGTGGGTCTATGTTTGGTGACGATGGGTGTGGTGTAGGGTGGAGTGTATTGGTGACGCCAACCTGCCCTTCACGGCTTATTTTTGGGCTTTTGACGAATTTCAAGGCCAAAGCAGGTCTGTGTGATGCAATGCCTTGGTTTTCCAGTGAGTAAACGGCTGCTGTTTGTTTTTTCTCTTACTAATGGAATGGAGCGAAGGGGAAAAGTGGAGTGAAAAAAGAGAAACTTATGACGACCAGGTGTTTTTTCCCTCTTCTCGGGAATGTTTCACCTTGTAAAAGCAAGCGATTGGGAGGGGACATGTGTACCGTGCTGAACAACTTAATGGTTTGGGGATTTTTCAAGGCGTGTGTGCTGACCAAAGGGTATGAGTGAGAATGAATGTGCGTTGTGTGAGAGTATTAAAGGGTGAGCTGAGATTTCTGGGGAGCCAGAGGCAGAATTCTTCAGTGGAACTGTAGCATAGCCATGACTGGATGAGGCGGGGGGGCTCCCCTGTGTTTGTGCGAGAGCCTCCATCGACCAATTTTTTGCCTCGTTGAGCCACAGACAGCTTTTGCGTTTGTGGAAGGGTGTGATCAACAACACACACACAAGCATGCACATGCGAAATCACACACCTGGGGTGTGTGGGGGGTGGATGAATGGCAGGCCTTACGACCACACAGGGCTCCTATTGATGACATCATTGCTGGGCATCTGGTCACTCCACCCTTTCCATGTTTCAGAGAGCCATTCAACTGCACCATGGCTCATTCACAGACATGACGCCTATTGCTTATTTTTTAGCGATTATTCAATTTAGCCGGCTCCGGTCATGAACAAAATACTTTTCTTGTGACTCTGATGGCACAATCAACAATCGGCCACTTTATGACCCTTCATCAGTACAGTACATGAATCTCTAAATAGAAAGAATTTAAATCAATTCTCTTATTGCATGTTTAATCACATTTCTATCTTGATATTGATGGAATTTCCCAAAAGAGATCTTGAAGAAAAAAAAAGCACACATAAAACATTATGTGCATCGACACTCTTAAAACAGCAGGTCCCATTTTATATAATAAACATTATACAAATATGCCCTTGTTGAGATGTTGGCTGGAGTTCTCATGCGAGTTCAGCCTGACCTTGATTCTAATGGCAGGCAGATTACACAGTCTGGAGACGTTTATTACTCTTCATGAGCAAAACATGAATGAGAGACTTTGCAGCAGGACTGCCAGCTCTTGATAACAAGCTGGATTTTTAACAGTAACTAAAGCGATGAATCGGTGGATGCTGCTGAAATGGAATGGATTTAAAAAATTCAAACCCCAGCTGGCACAGCTCGGTGATGAATAAAACCACACACACGCAAGAAAAACCTGAACAACATTGGACATAGCTTTTTCTTTATTCTCTCTACCTCTCACTGCAGTTCCTCTACTTGGAATGACAGTCTCTACCTGATCTCTGACTCAGCCAATGGCTTTTTCCCAGTGGGTCTTTCAGGAAAAGGCTAGGCTGGCTTCCCTCTGGCTCGTCCAATTGCGGAGCTCGCAGCAGTTTTCTCATCAAGATTCACTGTCACAGAACAGGGCTGGCTAGCACAGTGCCAAAGAAACACTGAATGATAGGGAGCGAGTGCAGGTTGTAACATACAAAGCATGACTTCCAATTACCCGCGCAGTTGAGAAATTAAGCATTCTTCCAGGTAACGCTTGGCACGTTGGATCTGTAAGGTCCATGCGATGCTTGTAAGGCATCTCATAGCAATGAAAAACCAAAGGAAATGTGAACTGATGCCACTGAATGCTTTGCTTTGACTCATCCAAGAGAATGCTATCTAGCAGCAATTATACACAATTGGCAGCAGTTTTAAGTGACAGCACAATTCCCCTTTATATATAACACATATCCAGTCTTATGCTATGCAGAGAGATTATTAATTGACTTGTGGATCCACAGAACAGTGGATTAAACTCTGTGGGATAATCCATGCCAGTATCTACAGGTTGAACTTGATTTGATTTGTGTGTTTGCGAGCATGTTTGAACTGCAAAAGGATAAAAGTTGAGAGTGGTTTCTTGGAGGGTAAGCTTGGAAAGGCGAGGAGAACACGAGCGAGAGACGCCTCCGAGTTCCCCTTCTTCTCGTCTCTTTTTCGTTCCCTTCCCTCCTCTTCATCCTACCCCACCCCTCTCTGCGAGGCTGCTACCCCACCCCATCCTGCTCACTCCCCTCCTTCCTCAGTGCAGCCAGCCACAGACACTTGCTTTTTGTATGAAGGGGTTTAACCCAATGAACAATCCTGTCTGTCTTTTCCCAAAATAAGTTAGTGGGAGAGGGATCGCCGAGTGAGCCAGGGAGATTGGAGCAGCGAGGTGCATAGCTCCTGGTTATAAGTCCTGGGAGCGGGAGCTCAGCCTGCTTGGACCCACAGCCTCTAACTCAATGTGCACTGCCTTGCTGCCTGCCTGCCTGCCCGCCTGACTTGACTGACTGACTGAGTCTCACTCCACTGTTCCTCACTCTCTCTCCCTCTCTGTCCTGCTGCCTCGCTCCTTCCCTCCTACTTTCCACCCTGGAGAGCGAGAGCGCACAGATTGGGAAGGTGCTCCTCAGACCTGCGTCTGGACAGCTTGAAGACGGCACAGAGAGGATTCTTCACTCCTCTCTCACTTGCTCTTCCATCCTCGCTCTCACTTTTGTCATCTCTGCCAAAAAGCACGTGGACTGACTTTTTTTGGGTTCTTGCTGGAGGCATAAAATTAGACATTAAACAGACATTTTGCTCTACCTGCAGTTGACATTATCTTTTTTTTTTTTAACGTTGGTTGTGTTTTTTCCTGCACTTGTGAGCAGCACTGGACCAATTTTGGGGTGCCACTCCTCTTGTTCATTGAATATCTGATGCCATCGCATCCCATGGGAGACACGCGTGGCTGAAGAAAGGAGGGAGGTAGAAGAGAGACCCACCTGACGCTCACACCTACAGCTGCCCTTACCCAGTGCACCCCCACCCCCCTGCCCCTTAACACTCGGAGGAGAGAAAGGTAAGCCCCTACCTGCCCTCACTTCTCTCTGGCTCCGTTAGCATCCTCGTGTCCCGTCATCCCTCGTCTTTTTTACTTTTATCACATGTGGCTGCAGCGGCTGAGGCCAAAAGAAACAGAAGGAGAGAACAGGAAAGGAGAAAAAATAAAAAAAATAAATAAAAAACAGACGGTGCAATATCTTAGTCATGGGACCTGCATAATTCTCCACAGTCCTAAGCTAGTGCACAGAGTAATGGCTTGCAGATTAAAAAGAACAGGTACAGTTTGTTCAGCAAGCTCCAGTGCAAGGACTTCATTACAGTGTTAAAGTTATAGCTGTGATTTACTTTAGTGTCCGGACTTTCTCTCCTTACAGTATGGTAGAAATTTTCTGTGTGTTGTTTCCCTTATGAGTTTCAGATGGTATCGATTATTTATTCTGCCTTGTTTATGTGAATTTTGACAACATTGTTGATGGATCCATACCCCCGTACATCTGGAACTTTTGCTGATGATGTTGAAGTGGGTGTGGATTCAGAGTGTGCATGGGGTGGGACGGTGTGGTGCTATGTACAGTGGGTTTGGCTCCCTAAGAGCAATTCTGCTTGTCGTCCTCCATGTGAATCGATCTGTTGTTTGTGTATGTGAATGTACTTGCGACTTATATCCCATTTCTGTTGGCATGAACTGCGGCTTGTTTGATATTTTCTGATAAATTCGTCAATCAGAGAGTTTGTTAAAGTTCACATTGTGAGTGGAATGTGCAATTGTGGAGGAATACTGAAAAAAGACACATGGTTCTATCATTTTTTATCCTTCTCTTCTCTTCTCTTCTCTTCTCTGCATCCTCCTGTTGCTTCACTCTGTCCATCCACTGTGACGCCTCTGGCAAACGATGCTGCATTCCATTGTAACAACATCCCTCCATCGCAAAAAGAGAAAGACGAGAAATAGCCGTGGCTCTGAGTCCTCAGGTATTCTGCATGACAGAGTAACAGAGGAGCAGAGAGATGGAAGGAGACGAGCAAAAATGAAAAGGAAAAAGACTGAAAGGAACACATCAGTGAAGTTTAGAAACCATTTGCACAAATAAAGAGGATTCCAAAAAGCATGCTTTGCTGAGGAGATACATTTTTCAATCACATGTGTTTCAGTGCACCAACAGCAGGCTCTCTCAGCAAAGGAAGGAGGGAGAGAGAGAGAGAGAAGTGTAGAGTGAGAGTGAGGGAAAAGGGGAGAGAGTCTGGAAAAGACGGCGGACTGGAGTCCTGAAATCCAAAAACATTTGGCAGCATCCTTCAATTTCATTGGCTTACGGCAAGAAGGGTCTACTGCATGCGTACCTGTGTGTGCACACATGCACGCTTGTGGGTAACTGAATCTGACCATCAAAGTGTGTTGACAGTCAAGGGTAGTGGGTGATAGATACACACTCTTAAGCGTGAACTCTACCTGTTGTCTGATCGTCAAAGCTGCCGGTGCGAAACAGCGTCTGCTTGACTGTGCAAAGAAATATTTGCTCGTAAAGTTCAAGGCCTCTCGTGCAGATTTACTGGTTTCCAGTCAGTCCTCCCACTCTTTCGTGGTTTCTATTAAACTACCTATGGGTTAGCAGATTTATGCCATTCTCAGCTTTTGCTGGCATCTCTGGCCTTTTCCTTGGCGTGTTTCTTCTTGTTTGGCACATGCATGATGGCAACATTGTGCTGTAACCGTGGCAACCCCATGCCACTGACTGGGATTCTGTGTTCTCCAGTGGGCAGCGACTGGTCACCCGCTTTGTCACTGGTGGTTAGAAGTGTGTTTATGTGTGCGGTGCATTATTTAACCACAACTAACAGCCTCCAACCGGCCGCTCACTCAGGCTTTTGATACAAAGTGCTGAAGTGCGACCAACCACACACAAACAACAGTCATGCTGCATGCACAGCGGCACACACAGCATACTTTATGCCCCATGCAATACAAACACCTTTATGGATTCAACAGACACACACATTTCAGACAGATGAACACACTTACATAGGTTGATGCCAAACCGCCTGCTTATATAGGTTAGCACCGGGATTCTCACGCCCCACTACAGCTATTATATAGGCCAGAACATGTTGAAGTTGGTACTTTCCTTCAAGAGTCCTTTTTTGGATAAGTTCTGTTGTAATGTCAAGGCAAAACAAAAAAACAAACAGAAACAAAAAACCGGAAAGGTCTTCTATGTAGATTTGTCAGCCTTTTGGTAAGATTTTTTTCTCATTACAGCAGCAACAGACAGAGTAAAAAGAAAGATGAAAGACCTGTCATGTACAGCATAGTGAATGTCCTCTTTCTCATTTGGGTTACTACTGATGTCAGATCAGTTTTTGCCTAAAAATGTCAACCACTCTTGCCTCATGAAAGAGACACAGGTAGAGGAGATACATCGTCACACCTAATATTGGAGACTCAATTTAAAAGAAGTGAAAGGAACATATCTGAGGCCACAGAGGCCCTCTCTGTTTCTCCTCTCTTATTTGCTTGTAAGGTAGTTTACACTTTACTGCCACAAGAGGGCAGAACATCAGGCAGCTCAGTGTGGCACAGACACAAACACATGGCTTGTAGTGAAGAGAAAACCTGTTGCAGTATTTCTGAATCTCTTTAAGTCTTTTAATGCTTTTCTGCACTAAATTATCTTATTACATTGATCATATTCGCTCATCATAGCTCCGTATTCCTCTTTTACCTCTCTGTCATGGCCTTCTGTGACGTAGAAGTTCACATTTCAGGTGACCTTATCCCAAGATGTCTGTCCTGTTTTCTCAAAGAGTGCCAAATCACTCTTAAAATGTTCTCAAAACTGTCACTTGTCACTTGCTTCAGTCTGTTATTTGTGTAGTTTTACCACCTTAAACTACTTTAGCTCATGTTTGTATATGCTGTCGCATGTGTGCATTAGAGTGCACATGTGCTGCTGTTGCTCTCAGCCTTGTGCCGTGCTCGCAGGAAATGAAGGAGAATGCCACTCATTCTCAAGGAAAAGTAAACGCCCACTTATTTCTTTACTTCCCTGAAACCCAAACACCTTGAGAACACACACACACACACACACACACACACGAGTGAGCACACACACACACACAGGTAAACACACAGAG
>JAQFJB010000008.1:15607169-15623486 GCA_029874875.1 Naso minor
GTGAAGTGTTTCCTGTTCAGTGCACCGATGTTTGGAATAAAGTTTGTTAGGACGTAATATATCCTGCCTCCATTACATATCTTAGTCACAAGTATTTGATAACCACATATCGGCCAGTATATCAGTTTTGGAATTTTTTTGCTCCCTGACATCGTAAAGTTCATCGGTCCCCAAATCCCATATTGGATGGGCCCTAGTAAGAAGCGCTGGAGACCTGCTGTAGCATGATGGTACTTAATGCTGCTTTATATTCATTATCCTAATTAAACAGAGGTGATAATCGGATAACACAATTGCCAGAACCACTGTGTGTCTCCCTTGTGTTTCATTTGGTTTGCGTAATGCCACCAATCCGTAAAAGGCGTTTTTGTATGTCGGGGTAAGCCTGCATGATTCTCTCACCCTACGCAATTACTTTCCCTGATATAACCATGACGTTTTTGACATTTAAGCCAAAGTCGGCTGAAAGTTATATTATTTTTGCAACCCAAATGATCACAATATATCACCTGACAGCCATCAGTCCAAAGAGAGCTGACAAAAACAACTCAGTGGGGAGTTGGGGAGGCAATTTATTCCATTTTCACACATCATTTCACCTGCACACATTCGTACAGTTGCTCACTTACGATACACAAACACGCCAACTATCCTCAGGTGGTTCGCTGTTCGCACCTGACCAAGGTTGTGAAAACATCTGGCGATGTGGTCATTTCTTCCTGAACTAAATTAAAGTCAACAGATCTGCCTGTCACAGTTTCTGAGGACCATCTCAGCCCGACACTTACCCAGGCAAAAACTTACAGCTAGCAGCAGCTACGAGAAGGGATGTTCCTAAGCAATATGGCTACAAGATATTTTTACATGTTTGCACCTCATGTTTGAACATATAAAAATTTATGGGACCATTCTAGTGTAACTTATTCTTCCACAGTGCTGGAGAAAGTGTTTGCCTTTAATAAATCTGTGCATAGCTGCACATTAAGTGATGTATGCTTCAGTAGATGTCAGCCAACCTTTAGCCTATTTATATTTGGGAAATAATATCTTTTGCTTTTTCTCCTTCTAAGCAAGAAACATGTTTCCTTGGCTTCCCGGGTTTCCTTATGCGGAAATGTCTGTGGCTGCCTTGCATAGGTCAAATATGCTAGTAGATTAGGTAGAGACAGTGTAAAAAAATCTCCTCTGCAGCATAAAAGACTTTATATGCATTTCTGTAAAACTAATCTAATCAGTAATTGATTTTAATTGCTTGTAACAAATGAATTTGCCTATTTCAGCAGATAGACAATAAAGGCATGATTCACATAGGTAGTTTTTCAACAATGGTGTGTTGTTCAGTTAAGTAGACTGAGATGCACTGAAGCATAATGGCAAGATTTCAAACTTACACCCCCATGGGTCCATAACTCTTACTCTCCTCTGCCTTTGTCTCATCACACTTCTTCTCACTTAACTTGCTCTGGACTGCTGTCCAACACTGAAAAGAACAAACCAGCAATAAAATCCAGTCATTATGAACATATTAGTAAATATCACCTTTCCTCTCCTATGCCTCCAGTTCTTTGTGTGTGACATCTGAAGCCTGGGCTGCTGGTGACCATGCTGTTGGCTCCTGTTTGTGTGCTACTGATGCTCGGGGCGCGAGCCCTTGCTGGAGGCTACCCCCCCATTCCCCACATGAAGTACATGCAGCCCATGATGAAAGGGCCTATTGGACCTCCATTCAGAGAGGGCAAGGGACATTACGTTGGTGAGTAATCCCTGTGGTGTATATGTGTGTCTCTTTTACTTGTTGTTTCACTCTGCCTTGTGAAAGGCCTATACATCCTCTCAGCCTTTAGCAACAGTCTATTGAGTCAGAGGAAAACACCCATTCTGAACTGTTTTAATACAATTTAATGATTTTTACTGTAAGGTCATTAGGAATATAGAGAAATGTAAATTAGTGGCAGAAAACTTCTCTTTGGCAAATCTCTGTGTCTCTTATATCAATTCCATCGTACACAAATACCCAAACAAGAGTAGAATGTGCAATGTGGACATGTGCATAGTATCTGGATCCTATGCACATGTCCAAAACTACACAGAAAAGAGCAGACATGCACTCAAAAACAGCTTCCTGAGAACAAAAGAAGTCTCTAACATCACAGTTTAACACGTGATTGATGTGGAGAAGTTTCCAGGAATGAGGACAGACTTGTGCACTACAGCCTCTGGTTCTCTTCAGGCATTTAAAGGGCTCACTGAAGTGTGTGTGTGTGTGTGTGTATGCGCGTGTGTGTGTGTGTGTGTGTGTGTGTGTGTGTGTATGTACTTGCCCTGTGGGTCCAGCAGTGGGGCCGAATGGAGGCCTGATTACCCACTGGTTGCTGAGCTCTGCTGGGCCAGTTGTTCCTCCTGCCATCTGGATGCTGTTACCCGACTGTTTATCACATATTCTTCAGCTGGGGGATGAAGGAGAGAGTGTGAAGGAAATAAAAATAGATTAAATAAAAGGCTGAGGCAAGGGAGCTGGGAAAGGGAGGGGGTTGATAATCATCCTGGAAGAATGTGCATGCTGTCATTATTATCAGTTCTGACTCTAACTACCAAAACAACTTCTGGATCTTATGAGACGTGCCTTTAGAGGCTCTTCTTTAAAACCAAATTTCAAAGCAGACGAGGGTACATTCTCATTCCATTACCAACAACAAAAAAAGAATAAAAGAGACAGAAGCTGGATTCAGAGCAAATACAATCTTGGTATTTTGCATTCAAATCCCTCACGGATACGCCAAAGATTTGCTAAAGGAAATTATGTTTTCCATAATTAATCGATTAAAAGTGTCACAGAAAAAACAAACAAACTTTTTTTTGTGTAATTTACTGCATGCCTCTTGTGGCTCCCATGAATGTAATGCCTCTACTGCCACTCAGTGGTCATAAGTCCGCATTGCATCAGCACTGGAATAAACATGCACATGTCTATAATTGTCATAAGATCAAAAGTATCAGTGTAATACAAGAATTTACTAATACAGTCAACCCTCCAGAAATGTTGAAAATTAATTTCACATTGTTGTTCAGAATAGATTAAGGTCTGAAGAAAAGCATAAATTGTTTAGACCAAAACAAAAACTTTCAACTAAGCATAACTAAGAGTCCTCTCTGTCTATATCACCGGAGAGGACGTGGTCATGTGACTTATAAAAGATGGTCACATAAAAATAAAGCTTTGAAACTACATAATGCATGAATAAACATGTCAAATGTTTCACTGCATGACGTTTCATGTAAAAAAATTTTAAAAAAGGCATGCAAATGGGTTTTCTCTTTCGTTACCTATTGCACTCAGCGACAGTTTCAGGCAAGCATTCAGAAGGACTCTGTCACTTGAATTTTTTTTTATTTATTCCACAGCTGTAATACAGTAGCATAATGTATTAATCCTGGCTGGACAGAAGTCACTACCGTAAGATTGTGACCATGCTCCAACTTGTTTGGAAAAAAGCAGGTTTGCTCTTAAAACAGCAGTTTTCAATAAAAATTCAGACTTTGTTGGTGAGTCTTTGAATCCCGAAAAGAATTGCAACAAGTAATGAAGAAGCCATTATATCCTCTCAAGTGTGAAGCACCTTATTTCTTCTCTCTGGGTGATATATTAAGGTGATCAACAGTGGAACTGTAGGCCATGTTTAAACAAACTGCAGCTGTAATGATTATACCTCGACGCAATGTTTTTGGAGGGTATTCGAAAAGTCAAGAAAGAGACTTGCTTTTCTTAGATCCATTATATAATGTAGTTCAAAAATGTTTTTTGGCCCAAGGGTGGCACCTTTGCTGACACAGACAAACCTCAAGTCTAGACTTAATGTCCAAAGCATTTATTTAAGAGGGAAGCCTTAAGTAAGCAGACTCAAAATCTCACTGTTGTACAAAAGCCTGGGCAGCATGGTAAATAAGTCGAAGCTGATCCTGGAAATCATGGATATTTACAATGCAGAGATTGGGTATTATTTACCTTTATACTGTTAGTTTATAAAACAAACAACAGGAATACAATCACAAAAATAAAACCCTCATGGGTAAGATGGGCTTTTTGTTTTAAGTTGAGTCAGGTGATCGGTCTGTGCTGAGCCCAAAGGGTATTTAAGACAATAGTCACCCTCTCACAGCCCGTTCACACTGCTGCAGTCTGGCAAGAGATACAAAGGTATCTGCTGCCATAACGCCAGACAACAGGGCTTCTTTTCTTTTCTTTTTTTTTACTGGCCTATGATAATTCATACCTCTGCACTTAACATATTTTTTTTATATGAAATATTATACGTTGGACTAGAAACTACATTTATTTACGCAACTTTGTGCCATAAAATAATAACTGAATCTTGCATCTAAATAGAAATATATTTAAGTTATTGCCTACTGCTGAAATTATGATAATAATGTTTGAGACATATGATCACTGTGGATTAAATTTGTCAATATCTTTATAAACTTTGAATTTATTTATTTATTTATAAAATAGGGATGAAGCAGTTTAACATGGTTCCAAAACTGAGAATGCAACTGATAGACTGCACAGAGAGTTTATCACTATTGCTAATTTACAGCTTTTGTCCCTGATTGGTGTTTTACATTTACAGCGTACACTGGACTAAAAGCATGGACTACTAAAACCCATAATAAGTGTAACTGGGGTTAATCTCAAGTAGTAGAAGTAAAGAGGCTGCATTCTGGCTAAGTGCCACTAGAGGGGAGTAGTGGTCTGTGGATACAGTGGGGAATGGAGCTCCAACTTAAATTTTTTGCATGCTAATCACAGGGAAAGGGAAAGTATGTTTTACCTATGTCATTTATTGCTGCTCTTAAATAAGATACATGAGGCTTTTCAGTGATCACAAATAGCTGCAATACTGGCAGATCCAAAGACTGGGAGGCCATGTACATAATACCTTCTTTGGAAATGAATAAATGTTTAAAAATCAAATAAAAAATAATTGATACTACTTTAAAAAAAGAGAGACTTTGATTGCCTTCTTCAAAGCTTTTAGCAAGGTAGGCTAGCTGAGGCAGTGGTTAGTTCTTTGACATGTTGCAATTTTATTGGAGATCCAAACAAACAGTGTACATTTTAAAACAATGATGCTTGTTATTTATGCTTTTCTATAAGAGTAAAGATGGCGAGCTGCCCTTTTGCCATCTGACCTAACAGGTAGAGTTACACAGAGATGAAGTGTTGGTGAGAAGAGGCAGTGGAGCCAGAAAACATATGAAACTGATTCAGGGTGATAGAAGTGTTCTGAGACCAAGCTTGTATTTTTGCCATTTGTGGCCTGGTTGTGTTCAGCCCCATTCTGCTAGGAAATAAAAATGAGACTATATGGCATCATGAGAGATTATGGCATGTGGCATACTTCTTCAGTCTAGCTCTCTCTCTGTTACACACTCAAAAATTAGCATTTTGCTGACACTCTTCATCCCGGTAGGACCTCTACATCAGTCAGCTGGAAAACAGAAAAGTTAACTCCTGTCCATTTGTACTACTCATATTACATAACACTTACTGAACCCAGGAGCACAGAGAGCAATATTTTACATAAGGACTAGAGCTCTGCCCAAAATGCATCCTGCTTGCAACTCAGTCTGTGTTGGAAAAGGGGGGGAAAAAAGACCATGTAATGACGAAAAAGGTTATCAGACTAGATAAAGATATAAAAGAGCAAAAGACTGAATGTCATCAGGCTGTCAACAATTTCAAGGCTTCAGTCTGAAGTTTGAATTTCCCAGGAAATGATGTAGTATCAGATGTTTCTTGCATGTAGCTTTTAAAGTTACACTGTGATGTAGCCTAACCTCTCACGTTCTTTCTGCTCCACATTGTTCAAAGATTTCAGGATTCTTTATTGTCATTCCAGCCATGGATTTTTTTTATAATGGATATTTTCTGGGACTCCCACAGGCGTATTTTTATATCTACTCCATCTTCTCTTTTTATTGCCTATTTAATAAAAAATAGTTTTAAAATCATGCAGCCCTATTTATTTTTGTACAAGTAATATTGATGACTAAATTGATGAAATCCAAGCCACTTTTATTGTTCAAAAAGAGGCTGAAAAATATGTCATAATCTCGGAAAATCTGCATACGTTTCTCTGCTGTTTTCAGTTCAAAGTGGCACGTGTGCAAACCAGTTCACCTAAATATCAAAACTCGAGGCTTGAAGGCTTGACATGATAAATTATTGGCCAGTTAGAGGATATGTAGTCTGTACTTTCTCATACCAAAAGTAGTCTTTTGTGATGATATGACTTACAGACATATGTATAGACATATGCATCTGACATATCTATTTTTGTCAGTCTAGACTGTGGTGTAGTATCATGCAGTGGTAAAGTAAGAGAAACAGATAACTAGAAGGTGTGTCACAGCCTACTTCAATTAAGGCCAGTCAAATCAGCTCCTCTCATCCATTTAAAACCAATCTGGCACAGTGTATTGTTAATTTCATAATGGAAGAAGGAGCAGAGCAAACTGCCAGCCAAATTTTACGCAGGAGGAAACTGACATCCTTGTCCGGAGGGTTCAGGCTCGTAATTATCAAATTTTTGGTACTATGAGTATGTCTTCACAGGCCAGCGATGTTAAAGTGATTTGGGAAGAGCTAACTAATACTATAAATGTCTCCTCCCCTGTTATTTTGAGAACCACTGTCTGGTTTGGAAACTGTTCAATGTCGAACAAAACTCTTAATCTAATAGACACAAAATTTTGGCAACTGCAGTGTGCGTAATTTACTTGCCAATCATTAATTAAGTGGCCCGGGCTATGATGCAGTGTCACACTGCTCTTGTGCGGCTGGGTGGATTAACTAAATCAGTAGGTAAAAAAAGACTTTGGAATCGTTCCCCTGTTATTTTCATCTTAACTGCGGTTAATTAGTAGTTAACTGCTACTGCAGCATGACACCTCCAACTGTCTATATGATGAACTAAAGCAGTACTTTGTGTTAAAACAAGCAAACAAACAAACAAACTTGATTTAATTATTTATGTAAGTGGATTGAAATACATATCCACAAAAACTATTAGTGGGATTTTGGATAGGTCTAAAGTCACGGTAAGCTGTGTTGCACTTTGAGCTGGTGGAATGCAAGCATGATTTCACTTAAGAAATGAAACCAGAACTGCACTGCAGTAGCATATTTTCACCAGGACATTCATTGTTGTGCCATGCGACCTGTCTTGGCACAGTTGGGTTCATGTGCCACGAAATTAACAACTCAGTGCAAGCACAGAAAAAAGCCCATGGTGCTGTACAAGACTGCAAATGCTCTTGGATCTACAATCAGATCAGGTTTGCAATGGTATGCAGTTAGGGCCCATTTGGTTGTTTAAACACTTGTATTGACGTTGACACATCATGGCACCTTATAGGATATGTAGCTACTTCAAAGGTTCAGTGTTAGAGAATTCAGAGTAACGCAAACCCTGCTGCCCAACTAGAGTTATGGCAGTGTAACTGCAGAACAATACAAATGTGACACACCAGTACACAAGTATGAATGCTCACAACAGCCATAGCCCATTGCATCAGCTATGACATAGAGTTTATGTACATCTACAAATCAGTCTCCCA
Organism: Naso minor; assembly: GCA_029874875.1. NCBI lineage: Eukaryota > Metazoa > Chordata > Actinopteri > Acanthuriformes > Acanthuridae > Naso > Naso minor. The sequence continues at coordinate 15,614,790 of JAQFJB010000008.1, forward strand.
TGACAGCATGTGTAAAATTCAGTGCTCCAACCGTCTAACTATTGGCTATTAACCATTTAACTATTAGGTAATGATAAAGCACTTCTACCTTAAGGTGATTACCTGAATTTACTGCAGTTGTGAGGTGAAATGGCTACAGTGCATTTAGGACTCAAAACCCCAGATGTTTTTGTTGTGAAATCTTGTTACCTCTCTGACTTAATGCGTTTTAAGTAGTGCTGTCAATCACTTAAAAAATTTAATCAAGTTGATCTCTAATTCCGTGATTAATCAAGATTAATTGCAATAAAAACGTTAGCATTTGATTGTATATTCTGGGGACGACAAAACAAATACATGTGTGGCATTGTTAGAATGAAGAAATGCAAGACAAACTGGTTATTGCGATGTCTTCTTTTTCAGCTTCTCATTCATAGAGTTCACTGTTAGAGAACATGTTCAAGTTATGGAACTGCTCTGTACAACCAATCGTTCACTGTTTGCCACTGCAAAGCTGCAGGAAACTATTGAACTGGACCTGTGACCCTCGAGAAACAAGCCTGCTTCTCTAACCATTAGGCTTTAAACTTACCCAGTGTTTCCCACAGCGCTTTATAGTTTAGGTGGCCACTTAGACAACACATGCCTGAACTACTATTGTATTAGTATTGTCAAACACATCAGTTTTTTTTAAATACACATTGATACTGAATATCATTATATTCATTCCCTGTTTTAATGGTAGCAGCTGTGCTTTCCCCTCTCTCCTCTTCTACTGCAAATTGATACACACACACACACACACACACTGAAGTTCCCACACAGCCCATTCACTGCAGTCAGCCCCTCTCGTCCATCTGTTCCTCAGTTTGTTCCACCCTGTCTGGTTGTTTAGTTGTAGATAGCCACTGCCATGGAACCCCTGCAACCAGTTTTGGTAAAAAGAAAACAGCAAGGGGGCTGCCCCTGGTAAACAGACACACTCCGGAAAGTAAATTCTGACTTCAAAATAGAGTCACACGCTGCAATCAATTTGTTTTAAAAAAAAACATTAACACATTAAGTTTCTCAAACTAATTGCGTGCCTTAACATGTAAACACTGACAGCCCTAGTTTTAAGTTGTACTTTTGTCTTACTTAGAACACATTTACACACATGTAACTTTATCTGTTTATATGTCATAGTTTTACCATTAATATTAATACCATAATCATCTCTTTTTCTAGATATGCCACCCATGATGGAGGTGAAGGGAGAACCTGGCCCCCCAGGAAAACCTGGACCAAGAGGCCCCCCTGGGCCACCAGGACTTTCAGGAAAACCCGGACTGGGCAAGCCAGGTCTTAATGGCCAGCCTGGTCCTCAGGGGCCTTCTGGCTTTCCAGGAATTGGTAAACCGGGACTCCCAGGTCTTCCAGGAAAGATTGGGCCAAAGGGGATGCCAGGGATTAATGGTGAGGTTGGCCCTCGTGGTGAACCAGGCCCCAGAGGTCCTCCAGGGCAGCCTGGCCTCCCTGGCCCGGCTGGCCTGTCTCTGAATGGAAAACCCGGACTTCCAGGCGTCAGAGGCCCCCCTGGGACTCGGGGTGAACCAGGGATAAAGGGCACTGTTGGCCCACCAGGTGAGCGTGGACTTAGGGGAGAGAATGGAAACGGAAAGCCAGGGCCTCCAGGTATAAGGGGTCCACCTGGACTAAAAGGCGGTACAGGACCACCTGGTCTTCCAGGTATTGGCAAACCAGGACTAAAAGGTTTGCCTGGATTGCCTGGTCTTAAGGGTGATGAAGGTCTCCCAGGGGACCGAGGTGAACCAGGAGAGGTTGGACCTCCAGGTGCACAAGGTCTGCCGGGGCCAGTTGGGTTAGGAAAGCCTGGACTTGACGGACTTCCTGGAGGACCAGGTCAACTTGGACCAAAAGGTGAGCCTGGGCCCAGGGGTACTCCTGGATTTCCAGGGACCCCTGGTTATGGAAAACCTGGTTTGAGTGGGCCAAAAGGAGAAAAGGGTCATGTGGGGTTGCCTGGTCTCCCAGGGGACAAAGGAGAGCCAGGAATGATGGGTCCAATTGGAGAACAAGGCCTTGATGGACAAACGGGACCACCAGGACTACAAGGTCCGATGGGACTACCAGGAAAACATGGAATTCCAGGACAGAAGGGAGATCTGGGTCCCCAGGGCCCTCCAGGACTGCCTGGCCTCAGAGGTGACCAAGGTCCCACTGGACCTTATGGAAAACCTGGCATCCCTGGGGAAAAGGGCATCCCTGGGCCTATTGGTGCTATTGGAAAACCTGGAGCCAAAGGTGAGGCTGGGCATATCGGCCTACCTGGAAATCCAGGGCTGACAGGTGCCCCGGGGCCTAAAGGTGAGCCTGGATTTATGGGGACTCCAGGCCCCAGGGGCCAATCAGGCATCCCTGGTCTGCAGGGGCCCATGGGACCCATGGGGCCACAGGGTGTCCCTGGCCTAAAGGGTGAACCTGGAATTTCAGGGCCTCCAGGACTGGGTAAGGTAGGAGAGAAGGGAGCTATAGGTCCCCAAGGTCCTCCAGGGAAACCAGGCCCAGCTGGGCTTAACGGTAACCCGGGCCCTCCTGGGCCTCCAGGGCCCCCGGGTCCTCCAGGAAATGGCCAAACAGTTGTTTCAGGGCCAACAGGTTCACAGTTGGAAGGGGATGAAGTACCAGGGGACAGAAAGGGGCCTGCATTCAGTCAAGTTCCACTCTCTGCTTCTGTGGCACCAGCATTCACAGCCATCCTTACCACACCTTTTCCTCCCTCTGCCATGCCAATCAAATTTGACAGGACCCTCTACAATGGGCAAAATGCCTACAGTTCTGCTACTGGCATGTTCACTGCTCCTTTATCTGGCGTCTACTACTTTGCATACCACATGCATGTAAAGGGAACTAGCTTGTGGGTGGCACTATACAAAAACAATGTACCAGCCACTTACACCTATGATGAATACAAGAAAGGCTACATGGACCAGGCATCTGGTAGTGCTGTCCTAGAGCTGAAGGAGGGAGACCAGGTATGGGTCCAGATGCCCTCTGATCAGGCAAATGGCCTCTATTCTACCGAGTACATCCACTCCTCCTTCTCAGGATTCCTGCTTTGTCCCACATAACCCTGTCCTTTCATTCAAATATGTTCCTGTATTGGCGCCTCAAAGCAGCCCTAGACCCAAAATACCTGCAGCCATACTAGAAACACAAAATCAATAGGAGTCCCATTATCTCTCACCCTCAATATCATCAGCAAAAGAAAAAAACAAACTTTGTGAATGACATATGGAAAGTTTTTAAAGGCAGGGGAAGAAATTTCATACTGTGTTCTTTGTTTTAATGTCCTTAAAATGTGTGTTTTGGGTTGTATTTTATGTTGGTGTTTTTTAGCTTATAATATTTTAATTATTATATTGTCATAAGTTTATTGTTATTATTTTGTCCTCGACATCATTGTTGTTGTTGTTTATTGGATTCAGACTATTAAGTGCCTTACTTTGTAATGTGCTAGTAACAGACTTTCCCATGTGACTGCACATTCTGCCCTCATGCTCTATAAGGACGACATCGCCAAACCCTGGGGGTGGTTTGAATCCTCTGGCTGCAGTCACATCCCCCCACCCCTGACTGTGCTTTATTTTAACAATGAATGGCAATACTAACATATAGAGCAACAACACACCATAGAACATCCAGACAAAATTAGCAAAACAAGGCATTAGTGCCGTAATACCATCACTTTTCATGTTTCTGTTGTTTGACCATTTGGTACTCTAAACAACTGCTACATTAAAATTATTACTAGGATTAAATCTTTGTTTTTAGAGAGAAATATATATAGTGAAAGTTAGCTGGCATAAGCATCTATTGGATGCTTAGTTCTCTGCGTTTTTCCTGAATTTAGTAGCCAACTATTTAAAATAATGGCTCTTTGTCTTTCTTATAATTTATTGAACTGTCCAGAAATGCAATCCAAGACGTACAATCCAAGAATAAACATGACCTCACAGTGTTAGAATTATTACATTAAAATTCCCCCTTTAAAGAGGACCAACAACATCATGAGTGGACAATACCTTTTATAACTTTCAGGACAATATTAACTGAGAAAGATAAGTATGCATACAGTCAATGTTTACATTCCATAGAATAGATACAACTGTAAAATGGACAGTAAGGACATAACCATAGCTGGATCGATGGCCTGTTTCCTTGTATTGATCTGAATTTCCCATTTGCACTGCAAATCCCATCGTTGCGTTGCTGGCATCCTCTTCAGATGCTCTGACCACAATCACTGCTTTCTAATGGTATACTACCTATCAATAAATCAGTATCACATTAATGTTCCCCCTGAAGAATCTGATATGCAATCTTCTATGAAAGCTCCATTCTGACCACATCTGTGACTGTGCTGTAAACTCACTTCTCTTTAGGAAATAAGCAGGCAAACAGATGATGAATAAAAAAACAAAAACATCCATGTCATTCAAGGCCAGTTTCTATGTGACTTGTTGCTGGGCAAATTAGAGCAGTTCTGAATAATTTGCTGTTCTGAATGAAAAAAAAAACCTTCTTCCCAAACCATTGTTTCAAAAATACCTATATTGTTGTTTATAGAACATCAGAGGCTTCAAAGATAAGACATTTTAGAAAAGAATAATGACAAAGTATACAGCTGGAAATGAGAATTAATCAGCATTTAGCCCATACAAAAGTAAAGGGACTGACTGAAGCCCTCAGGTTGTGAAATATAGGTTATGCAACGTTTAACAAAGCCCTGCCAGATTTATGTGAGAGGTGGTGGGCCAGAGGTGAGAGCTGTGTATTTTCTCATTTCTATTGGATGAGGCATTAAGGATACCTGCTGTGTGTGTATGCATGTGCTTGTCTGTTCTAGTTGGTGTACCCTTCTGTCTGTCACTGTGTGTGTATGTGTGGTTGTGTCACATTGTTCCCCCAGCATCCAGGTTATGAACACTTAAGTGAGGATAATAACAAACCTACTCTAGTTACAAAACGTTAGAAAGGGCTCACAGTCCTGTCAATCTTCTACTAGCAATCTGACTTCAAAATGTTTCTGCTCCCTTGGAGTTTTAAAATAATTTCATACATTCTAATAGTGCCTTTGCAAAGGGAAAAAGTTATAAAACAGGTAAATGATGAATGTAATGAATTGATTCTTATGGATGACAGAGAAAAATGAAAGTGAATTTACATAAATGAGATAAGAAGACATAAATAACTGGTTGACACTGAATACTTTTGATGTAACTATATTGCATATCTGTCGGACGGATTCTGTCCGATGATTGGCATGATGGTGTGCAATAATTTTTGTGTTGTACCAAGTTATGAGCAAAGAAAAACATTGTAGTTGAGTGTGCATGATCTCTTATCCGTGGTTGCAGTTAAAGTAAAAAAAAGTGATGAAGAGGTTTGGTAAAAACTGAGAAACGTTGGTGCGTATATTACAGGCTCCAGGCCTTCACATGCCTCAGTTAAGACAGGATTCCATTCCAACGCTATTATTACACTGAATTTTGGACTACCTTACACCTTAATGGGGGAATGTCAATGTACAGGAGGATTGTGCCAAATATTGAGCTTTACAAATAGAATGAATGTATACTGTCTGAATGATTTACAAAAGTTTCTATAAAACAACTACCACGCTATGTCACCACACATTAACAGCAACACCTTAGGTTGCTCTGTAAAAACAGTGCTGAAATGCGGCCTAATCAGTATTTTATTTACATCTATGTAATCCAAACAATGCACTTGCTCTTGCCCTTTCCATCTCATAACATTTTCACAACACATCTAAAACTGCTATGTATCATTATTGTTATTTGAGTCTACAAGACAGTCCAAGGCTCGTTATGTACTGTATGTTGCTTTATGTCTCCTTCTATTTTTGGACATATGAAACGATGATGTGAGTAACGTGTGGCCATTATTCTTTGTCCTTGTGTTTTGTTATGTTCTGTTTTTATAGACAATGTCACTTGCTTGCAGAGTTTGCCCTGTGTGCAAATCATTTAACAAGTGTCAGTAAGATCCATGTACCGTCTCAATCACAAATTGCTTTGAAGTGTTTTTCTGTTTTTCTTTTAAAAAAACAACAACAAAAAAAGTTTTTTGTTTTTTGTTTTAAAAAGCCTTGCTTCGGTTCTTAAGGGATAGGCTATTTGTCTGTTTTAGTTTAAAAAATACAAACAGCCATTCCCATTTGCACATGAAATTAATGAAGATGTATTTATACATTTATGATAATTTAATAGGGATGCCAAAACCGACCACCGAAGCCTAGAACGTATAAATGGTATTTAACAGCATCGATGAGTTAAGAGCATTTACAACATGTAGTTAGCATTCTAGCGTTGTTTGTGAAGGATTATTTGTGGACTTTTATTTTCTATTTTTGTGTAATGTTCAATGTATCAACTTATAGGATTTTTGTCATACAATGCTATTGCGTGCACTCTATGCAATAGAATTTGGGTATAAATGCACTCTTTTTGATTGAAAATGTTTGTCTGCTTATACAAAATCTACAGTACTTGATTGTATTGATACCACATCAATAAAAAACTTTCTTGTATGTTGGTTTCAGACTCCCATTTCTGTTTCCTCTATCTGCCTCTGGCTGGCCTCCTAGGTAAGGATATGCATTGGTACAAAGATGTTGCAGGTAAAGGAATGAACACTAGAGGGAGCTATACAGTTATAGTAAAAAAGGTATGTCGGCCTCAAGATCCCTGTCTGATCTGCCATGAAGCTCAAAAATGCATTGATAGGCTTTTCTTGTCAGTTCAGATCACTTTCATAACAAATGTGTCAGTCAATTAAAAAGTTCATTTGTTGCAAATAACATACAGACGTCAACTTTAAAGTGACTATATCTGCTCACAAAACCAACCTTTTCTGTAGTTTGACCTAGATTAGACAGTCTTCTGAGAAGAAGAACTCCTACTTGCTAATCACCTCAGGGGGACTTCAGTCAAAGAGGGACATGTGTCTAACTCTAATTATGTTGGTCAAAGATTATTCTCTCCTGTTTTACAGGATTTTCTTGTTTTTGGCAGCATGCTTAGGCCTATATCTAAGTTTTCATATGGCCTATGGTATCTATCTAACATGTAGGCCTATGCAGTAAATAGAGGGTCTTAGCATACGTTTAGATATGGCCTACTGACAAATAATAAATAAACGTTAGATAAGCAAAATACAAGAATTGTAGACCCACTTTGCCAATTTTATGCATATCTCATGTAGCTATCAGAGATACGTGGATGTGATTAGAAAATACTTTCAATTATAGGCCTATCTATGTTGTAAAACAATACCCAAGAGGACGGATAATATCGTGCGGTTATTTTCTGGAACTGTCGTCACTATGGTGAGCTGTCATCGTGCACCCGGATTCTTCTTACGTCGTACTGACGCCAGACCCTTCATGCTGCACTCGCGTGATCCCGCTAAAATCGTACATCTGGCTTGAGTATTTTAAAGTACGTCTTTGAGTGCATGTTTGTTCCATACAAAAGAGAAACAGCAACTGCTGGTTCATTTTGACTGGTGGTAAGATTAATAAAGTGAGGCAATGTGATCCACATCGTGCTACAGTGGGGGCAAAAAAAGACACATAAACTAAATGTCGCCACATTTTAATTTCAATCCGACTGAGCTCTAATGAAGTGGAAACATCTTGAAATGTTTATTCATTTGTTTGTTTTTATAAAAATACATTTCTCACTACTTCGTATCTCGCTGTGTGTCGGTTGTTATAATTACAAAGCTCACAAACACCCGTGTTCAGCAGAAAATCACAGGTTTTCCGGCTGTCACTGTGTTGATTTGTCATTAACTCTGGCTGCCTCGTAAGTCGAATATCCGACAGTCCCTGAAGGTGTCGATAAACTGAAGAGGCTCCTCCCCGACAACAGTTCCCGACCTCCGACGAGAATTCAAGCTGCCACATTGAAGAGGAACAAAAAGGCGACCTGGCAGCGGTCTCTACACTCCCTCCACTTTCTCTGGGTAGTCACGGGATTTCAATGTTCAGCCTGCTCTTTGTAAGTAGCTAATAACCTAAATAACCTAAACCCACCACTTGGAACTTGTCTCTCGTATGATCATACACGATTGCATCACCGCAGGTCCGCAAGAGCCTGATGAAAAGTTGGGCTACATGTTGTTTGACGATTAGCACAACACAAGGGAGCTAAAGTAACTTAGATGAGTGGTTGTGTGAATAGACCAACCAGTAGCCACGTTATAGTTAAGTTAGCTCGCAGACCAAAGCTTGGACGGCGAGAACGTTTGCTATGTATGGTTAACAATAACGTTACTTTGATGAAAATGGTGTTAACGTGTATTAATATCAACCCTCAGTATATTGCCAATCTGCGTTACCCACCCTCAAGTTACGTTAACTCTTCTATAGTGAGCTGACGTATCTCTGGACTGGTTGCTGAACGTTTCTGAGAAATGCAAAGTGGCGGAGCTGAGTTAGCCTGCTAGCTACGTTAGCTCGCTATTAAGGCTAAGGCTATTCCCCAAAATAAGAAGAGGGATTTCTGTCTAACGTTACGGCCGCCAGCATGACTGTGCGTTCCCTGACTTTGATTTTTATTTCAAAACACAGCAAGTAAAACGTCGTAAGAGGCCATGTTATTGCCCACATACAATGCAGTCGTAGTT
>JAQFJB010000008.1:15715387-15729589 GCA_029874875.1 Naso minor
TTGTGTAACTGTTGTTTTGTATTAAAATTTCAGAAATTAATTCATTAAAATATAAAGAAAAAAAGAAAATGATGTTTGTAGAGACACTGACACTGGATGGACGGTTTTACTTTCATCTGGTGAAAAGTTCTTGGTCCTTATAAATTTCTGTTTTCAGAGGCTCACAAGCATTATTTGTGATGTCACAAATGGTTTGGAAATCAATCCAATTTACCTCCTTTACAAGTGTTATGAAGAAACTTGAAGCCTCCAGTGCACACACAGTAAGAATGAATTTAAAAAAAAAAAAAAAAAATATATATATATTATATATATAAAATTTTCATCTGCTGATGCTTGCCATCCATTTTAACAGTTTCTGGTCTCAGAAAGACGATAAAAATGACTCCTTGACACTCTTTTTTGAGATGGCTTTTTAGACTGATTGGTGAGAGTAACATCTAGAAACAGCATCAGAAAAAAAACATAGATATGTCCATTTTTACAAGCAGATGTTAACTTTAAAATATAAGTTAGTTTCACTTTAATAGAAAAGGTTAAAGCAAGTAGAAAGTAGCTCTCTTTGGCATTTCAGCCATGTAGGTTCGATATCACTCGCCTCGACCTTTCCCTGTTCTACAAAAATACAAAGAGAAACTAACGGGGTTACATTTATGGTCTCCAGAACTCTTTCTCTCTCTCTCTGTCTCTGTCTTACTCCCACCATCTCAGTTACACTCACCCAGAGAGAAGATGACCTCAGAAATAATGTAGCATGACCAAACCCCGTCTACACTATAATTACAAAGACAGAGGATTATGGAGTTGACCTATGCCTAGTCCTGATTGAAGGAAAAATATCAGAATATATGTAAATGCCCTGAAATTAACAAACAAACAAACAAACAAACTAAACAAAAAACACCTTTTCCTTTTTCCCTTGGTAACAGACTTTGTCTCATCTGCCCTTTTTATGTCAGATACACAGTGAGCTACTGTATCATCGATGTATGCGTGCGCGCGTGTGTGTCCCGATACAATACTATAATGACACAGGCATTCTTCGATATCTGATGCAATCATTTATGATACATCACACTGTCTGTGTTACTGACAAAAAACTCACACTAATAAGGCAAAAAGCAGGAATTACACATTCATTTACTGCATTGTTGTGTCAGCTTCACAAAATGTGACTGAGATGAAAACAAGCACGAATTTGCAATACCTGTGACCAGCAGCTAAAATGTTACAGTCGTCTTAGGCATCGCACGTTATAAAAAGTTACAGACACACCATAAATTAATTTTTACGTAATGTCGTTCCTTTATTTACTTTGTGTTGGGAAAGAAAGAAAACGAAGAAATAAAAATGAAGTGTGAGTGTGTGTATGTGTTTCTACTAAGTTTGGCCTTGTTACATGAATCCATTTAGAAGCTATGCACCTCTTTGTTACAGGCCACTCCCCTAGGGGGAAAACTGTGGCCGCCAAAGAGTGAGGAATTTTTGTGGACCCACCAACCAACAAACCGACCAAATGAGTGACCTATAGAGCTGATAGTTGCAGCTAAAAATAGCAAAAAAGTTCACTCTTAGAGTCTCAGCCTGATGCCTCTTACGCACATGCACACAACTTGTGTGATCATTCTAATGTAATACAGCCATAAACTGGCAAAAGGCGAAGCTGACAGCTGAAAAATGAGGATGCATATCACAGTTGGTCTCGTAAGTTAAATTGTCCAGTGTATCGCTAACACATTGCAAAAGAAATTAACATGATATACTCTCGTGTGGACACGAATATATCATAAGTGGGTGTCTTTTTAATCCGAGATGGGCAGAGGTCTCCAAGCCCATTGAGACCCAACGGGCCCTGATGCCTGAGTTAATTCATTTTGGACTCAGGCTCATTTAACTTCCCTCTTTTCTTAGAACCGATGTACAGGCAGGGCACGCAGTATTGTTTTTTTAAATTAATTTATTCTTAAATTGATTAAAATCTAAATATTCTTGGAGATGTTGCCTTACCATGTACCAAACTTGTGACTTTAGTGATAATGATTAAGGGAACCTTTAGTTTCTGGCTCTATGACCATAGACTGCACTCTCCACAGGTTGTCTGGTCAGAACCGTAATGATGGTGAAGGCTTAACAACTCCAGTTCAAAACACACACACACACACACACACACACACTCATTAATATGCCACTCATTTGTTCTTCATTATTTGGAATACTCCAACTGAAAGTTTGTATGTGAGGTTACTATAATGAAAGGAAGAAACGGAGAAATGTACATATTAATTGTTAATCGCAGTGTGCATTAACAATAAATAATAAGCATAACTTACACAAAATAAACACAATGCAAAATTAATCACATCAATGTGAATTATTAGACATTACCAATATCAGAGAAAAATAATCCCAATAAAATAATCAAGTAATTCTAAAACAAACATAGACACAGCAAAGATATATGAAGGAGGAAAGTACGGTACTAAATTTTAAGATAATGTCAACAAAGAGCAGTCTCTCAGCTTGGGAAGGCTCACATCAGTGAAGGAAATGGGGATAGCCCCTAAATGGATGCATCGGCTTGCTTCCCACACCTCAATGTCACAGGGGGAGAAAAAAACAACCAACCAAACAAACAAAAAAAACCCACACAGGCAACAAAGCGACACAGCACTAATTAACATATGCAAGATGATGAGCAGTTATAATAATCACAAGAACAGTGATTAACAATCAGGATAACTTTTATCTGGCGTGATACATCCGTCAGACTATCACAGGGTGCTCAGCCTCTTCACATGAAACAATGTAGTTATCACACACCATGCAGACTACTACGGCTTGATCGTGAACAAATGCTCACATCCTCATGGATGCACTGACAGGAGTGGACCAGAGCAAGTTAAAGTCAATAAAACAGCCGCAGTGAACGACATAAAACCCAAAGCGATGCAACGATGATGAGTTTTTTCCCTCCCTTCTGATTGGTGCAGAGGGTTGATGGATACTAGCACCTTTTGTTCATGTGAAGTGCGTATGACCAGTGGATGGCCTCCTGAACAATTTGTCATGCAGATTTGAGTGCACAGGCACATTATTCTTGTGCAGTTCACATGAAAGTTCATTTGACCATGCACGACACTAGGGAGAAGTTAGAGTGTGGAGAGTTCCTAAAAATTCATAATGTTTAGGAAAAGTTTAGATTTGATTACCCCTGGAAACGATGAGCCGGTTAGTCACGGTTAGCCACAAACCTGTTTTTATTTGCCTCTTGATCATGTTTTCCTTGCTGCTTGTAATGGACATTAGGTATTTGTGGGAATGATGCACTGGTATTTTTGTATTGCTGTTAGTGTAGGTCAGGAATGGGCTAAAATACGGCACAATAGGGGTGTTACGAAATATCGTGACATGAGATCTCAGGGTATCAAACATCACAATATTTTTAATCGAGGTGGAAACCTGTCAAGCACTGATCTGCATTCTCTCTTTTTAAGTGCTTTGTTTGAACAGACAAGGGCGCTCTTAGTTCAGGTTAAGAGATGAGCTCAAACCATAGGTCTGCCTTGTGCAGCTTATTCGCGGCAGCCAGCGTGGCGGAGTTGAATGTCGGACCCCCGCCACTTTAAAATCGTTTGTTAAGCAGCATTTTGGGTTCCTGGTGGAAAGAAGAGATGGCGACAGAGTGATGAAGAAGACACAGACAGTATGTAAGCACTGTGGGAAAATAGTGCCGTACATCTTGGCTAACACCGGCACAACGCAAAATCACCTACAGAGCCACCACAGATATCTTCTCAAGTTAACCAAGCCGTGAAAAAACACTGAAAGACCAAACAACACTGACAAGTGCCTTAGCACTTCAACTTCCACAGCTGAATGCAAGAATGGCAATAACGAAAGACTTACACTGTATACCAGTTATACTACTTTGATTTTTGTTTGTTTGCATTTAAAAAATAACAGACTAAGAAAAACTTTATTTTTTATTCATACAGTTTTTATTTTAATGTTGATTTTAAATTGTAGAGTGAGAGAGTTCAGTAAGTACTTCACAGGCAGTTTCAGTTAGAAGCTCACTCTTAATTCATGTGCATTACAAAATGAACCTGCGTTGTTTTGCATTTTGTGACTGACTGTCAAATAGAAGACAATTTTTCAAGTCATAAAAAGTGTTAAAATATCGTATCATTTCATTGTGGTGAATGGTGGGCTTATTGTCTTCATGTCAGTTTCCTTTTTTTGACTGACTTTAAAAGAAATTGAGCAAACTGCCCGAGTTGCCATAGCGTCTCATCCACTTTAAGTTTTCATGTCAGCACATTTCTTTGGGATCAAAGGAGACTGCATGAATTGCAGTGACATGAGGAACATAAGGAAGAACTCTGTGATTTGTCATTATACATACACATGTGCAATAAAAACTGAAGATTAAGCTTTACTTCATGTTGAACCTCACATAAAGACTCACCCAGATTGGAAACCCCCCAAGCTTCGCCTGCTTCAAATGAACTTACGTAGCAGAAAGACGGAGATATGCCTCTCACTGAAATATGAAATAGAGGAATAGAGAAACTAAAAGCACCTTTAAGAAATTGTTCCTTTATTATTCAAATCATTATCCCAACAGGCAAAAGAGAAAGAGCTGGGAAGTGTCACAAATTCTGATCAGACGTGATCAAAGTGCATTATACACCACAGCAGCTAAATGCAGTCTCATTCCTTGGCACTTCTGGGTCAGGGAGCATTTTACTGTAGTTTGTGTGTGTGAGAAAGAGAGGGAGAGAAGGTATCAGGGAAAGAGACAGAGAGGCGTAACATAAGGAGAGGGTTGGCAAGACTTCTGCAAGTCATTAACAAGTGTGCTTGCACTTGTGTGCAGCCTCCCCTCTCTGCATTCCTGTCCATTTGCTTTTCTCGCATTGCCTGAGCACCAGTTTCTTTTCTTTATTATAAAGACTTTCAGACACCTGAGCTTCGCCTGCCTCAATTCAGCTTCTTGATTGGCCCCAGATGTCCTTATGGAAATGCTGTCAAACTATGAGTGCCCTAGCATCCCATTTCTGGCAATTTCTCTGCTTGCTCTAACTCACTGCCAGGAAACAGGCACAAGAGCAGACCACAACAAACAAGGCAGCAGCAGAAAAATAAGTCGAGAAAATGAAGAAACCTCGGCTCGGCGAAGGTCTTGCTCACTGAGTCATATTACAGATGAATAAGGTGGCTCCGGAATAATACAACACAGGTTGACACAAATTTTGGTAGTTTAAATGTCGCATCAGGACAGAAGTCTGAAGTACCTGCACAGAAAAAAAGTGCAAGAACATACACTTTGCCTTGGTTTCTTTACAGCACTGGAGTAGATGTAACACTGCATACCAGTGCCATAACAGAAAAAGCACTTGCTCACTCCTTACCCCATAAATGTGCTGTGTAGGGAATGTGTAATTAAAAATTCATAGAGGTATTACAGGGTCTATTTCTTTTTGATGTTCACTGAAAAACAGAACATAATCTTGCCAGCTAAAGACTGGGCAGGTTTGATTTCAAGCCTGGACTCAGAGGGGGAAAAGGCTCATGTAAATGATGTGTTAAAGCACAGTGACATAGCTGAAGATTGATTATTACTGACACAATGGGGATTTAGGTTGATTCATGCTGTGCTTCTGACTGATAGGTTAATGACAGGACAAACACTGTTAGCTCATTAAAGACTGATAATCATAGACAGTTATTAGACATGTAAATAAAAAAACTAAAAAAAAAATCTTTCACTTGCAATATGCAATAGTGCGAGTGTACAAACACACCACAGCACATGCACATGGATAGGCAGTATCACTCGTTTTCTGCTCTGCACACTATTTTTACACAATGTTTTCTCTAGGACAAACAGGTCATGAAAAATAGAACAGTTGCTTAAAAGCTTTATACTTACATTCAAGGGCATTGGGTCCAAATACTAAACTTTTCTGTGGACTGTTTGGATTGCTGAGATGTTTACTGCAGAGTCTAGCTTGACCCTTTTTTTTTTTTGTTGTTTCGGAATTTTAAAGCATGGTATTGATGTGCCATTTGCTTGCCCCCATGTGAAGAATGTATTGTGCACTATTTAGTACGAAAACATGATCTCTGGACCTTAAGGATGAGATGCTGCTCCTACAAATTTTTATGGCTGTGGCGAGTCTGTGCATCAATTCTGTGGATCAGTTCTCTTGCATGTTGTGTGATTGTTAAGTATAGGTTTTATAGCTCACATTTGCTAAAGTGACTCGCTGTAGAACATAGAAAGGTTAAGTCCTTTTTAAAATGATTAAGTATATATTACTAGTGTGAATATAATCATTAAAATTTCCCCTTTGTATAAATTATCTCTTATAGATAAAACTCATAAAAATTTTACTTCCAAGGTGAATTAATGTTAGCTGTAAAATGTGCTTAAATGTCAAAAGCAAAAGCTGTCATTTTAAATATATTACACAATATTATGCTGTCAGGTAAAACCTTTTCACTAATTTTGGGTATATTTGATGGTTTTAAGACGTGTCACTGACAAAGACAGCACCAATAAAGATATGGATGGTTTATTGAATAATATGGATGGATGAGAGACAAGATGTTGTCGGACTGAGGGATGGTTAGTGAGAGTCGAGGGATGAGGAGGTGAGGGTAAAGCGATAGGGACAAGTAGACAGAGGGGTCAAGAAATTAAGGGATCAGAGGTCAAAGGTTGAGGGATGAATAGATGAGGGAAGAATTCAGAGTTGTGGATGAATCGATGAATGAGTATTTTGATGGACCAGTGGCAGCTGGTGGCGACAAGACAGGAGGGAGGTTATACAGAATTTTACAGACACATTACCTGTCTGGACAGATTGTCTTGAGGGGCAGCTTAACCCGCACGTCTTGAGTTCATGTAGTCATGAAAGATTCACATAGACTTCAGTACAAGCTTATAAGATCAAAAGGTGCATTTGAACCAAAAGTACCAGAAACTTTTAGTTTCAGGGATTTCTCTTCAAGGAACTAAAAGGTTCCTGTGGCCCATTCTTGTTTGCTTTCCAGACAAGTCGTGGGAAAATTTTGCAAATCAGGGTTAGTTCAGCTCAGTCAACTTTGCCCATACCTTAGCATAGAGCTTCTCGTTGCGGGTTGCTGTTTCAAATTCTGTCTGAGTATTGTCTTTAGCATAAATGCACATCAAGGCCAACGCCTAGTTGTTGGTCCATTTGTAGAACACTTTTTTCTGTGACATCATCTTGAAGGACAATTGAACACAGTCTTAACAATATAACAACATAATAATTATATAGCAAGACAGATCAGAATGTGCACAAATCTTTGGGATAAACAACAACAACGGCGAAGTCAACGCAGCACATTTCACCATTGAGCACGAGGAAAAGACAACCGCTTTTTCTTCTTTTATCGAATTTTCTTCTCTCAGGTTAAAAGTTATTACTGTAGTGCTCTTTCGGGGTCGCGTGACACGCCTGGTGAATTTGTATAGTAATCCAGGTGGAAACAGTAGGCTTTAAGTGCTTATACATGCTGCACTGATACCATGTTAAAAACAGGGTTGGTGACGTAATAATAAATCGGTAGAAATATGGGAGAAATGGGAAACCAGGAACACCGGGAGAGAGCAGTGAAAATCAGTCTCCTGAAAAAAATGGCAGGTTTGGCAAGTATGCCCCCGAGCAGGGATTTTTCTGGGGGTAGATAATTACCCTGGAACTAAATTTAGATCTGGTTAGGTCTTAGACCTTACTGGTTGTTCTTGCTGCATTTGATGTGGTAGATGGGTGTTAGAAGAGTGAAATATTTTTTGAAGAGTTTCAACTGTCACACTTTCGTCTGCTGACACATTAAAGCTATCCCGCTCCTCAAAAAGCACAGTTGTGTTACAGACATATTAAGACACCTCCAGCTGTGCTTGTCGCATTGCTGCCTTAAAAAAAGTTAAATTTGTCTGACTCATGGTGCAGACTAACATAAGGGAGGGAAATTACTTTGTAATGGCTTGATCAAACTTTCAAACTTTTTGTTGTTTTCTTTTTTCTATTTTTTCTATTCATACAGCTGCTCACCAATCAATCTCTTTGCCAGGCCTGGAAGTTTACTTAGCTGAAAAAACTCCCCTTTTTTATCCACAGACCCGACTCAAGAGTGTAATGTGATTTGTTTGAAAAGTGTTTATGTGTTTGCATGCATGATAAGTGTGGACTTTCTTCTCCCACTGTATCAAAACTATACTCCAAACGTGTCTCTTGTTGTGAATCGTTTTTCTATGGTATTTCTGTGTGATCTTGTTAGACCAGAGCAACACCGCCAGGACAAAAGAATAAAAGTGCAACAGAGGTGAACAACAACAACAACAACAACACCACCAGTTCCCAGCCACAGCATTGTCACCTCCTATGGGCTCGTTCTAAAGGTTGAGAATGATGAAAAGCAAAGTAACACCCCCGGGCCAGCCTCTGAACACTGCCTAGAGGCTAGCAGAGTACTGCACTCTCAGCAAGTCAGTAAGAGTACAGAACATTGCAGCCTCCTGCCTTAGAGAAAGGAGAAGGATTAAAGAGTTTTACTGCAAAGGGAAATCTGCAGCAGTGACACTGATTGCTATAAAAGAATTAGCTGAACAAAATACTTTAAATTAAGTATTAAACACACATTTCCCTCTAATCCTAATTAAAGCTAACAGAGACTGTGGTCCTTTTTTAGAACCAGCAAAACTGTACAAGATGGAGTAAAAAGATGCTGCTAACTTAAAATTACTACCTGTGATGGGTTCACTTGAATGCTGTCAAGTACCGATACTATGGACTTGACCAAAGCAAAGCAGAGTGTTACTTTGATCAGTGTTAATGAGATTCAGCGGCCATCAGTGAAACAAACTGACTTTTATAACAGTGTGTGTCCTTTTTTTTTAAATTCAATCCATTTTTCCAGGCAAGTTTCTCCTAATAAAGTGCAAGCCTGCCTGAAAGTTAGCATCTCACCGGTTCCCTCAAAAATAGTTTATTCGAGCAAAAATAAACTCTGTGACAAACACAAGCTCATGATACTTAGACATTTTGTTCAGTATGATTATCTTCACAGATAAACTCCTCGTTTGCGTTTTTTTGAAGCTAAATTAAATCATTAGGCTATAAACAAACTATGTTGTGGTCACATGACATATACGTCGCCACCCTGAAGTGTTCAACTTCTGATTTGAGTTAGCTTGCTTAGTTTTTTCTACAAAACTCTTTCCTCTAAGAGTGATTTGATCTAGCTAGTAATCAGGGCCGTGTCAACTGCTAGTCCCACATCCCTTTTCAAAGATATTGTACATTTTGAATCCTTTTCATGTGATGATGTCTAACGTCCCTGAAAAACACTTTAGTCCTATTGAGCCACTTGTTAGCAACTGCCTTAAAAACCTTAAAAGTTTCAAAACTGGATTTATACTGGTGTATTTTGTGTTGCAGAGCAAAATGTCTAAATATCTTTAGCCTGGTCTAACCACAGACCTTATTTCCAGCATTTAACAAAACAAAACAAAACAAAAAAAGAAACAAAAAACAAAACCAGACACCAAAAAAAAAGAGACAAAGGAACCTGAAGTGCAAATAATGCTAACTGACCTACCACATTTAAGAGCTCATTACTTCACCACTTTACAGGACATTTTGCCTGAGTGAAAATTATTAGATATTATGTGACACCATCTCTAAATTACGTCTTGTATTTTTTATAATTTGGGAGCATGAATTGACCTCCGTCTTCTCTCCTTTATGAAGTTTACACAACCAATTTGAAAATGATGTTCGATTGTTAATGGTTAATGCATGCTAATAGATTCAACTGATTTACATAAATGACAGCTTTATAGATGTACAAAGCTGCAAATTGAAAACATCCAAATTATATAAAAGCTGTCACTTCTGCACATTCAGTGAAATATTAATACATTCAACACTTGACACCGTCAGGAATGGAAATGAGGGTTCCAATCATTTGGCAGATAAGATGTACCTGAAACAGTTTTAGCACTTTCTCTCCCTAGCCTTTAATCTTTCCCCTCTCTCTGTACTCTTCTAGGATTGTGATGTTTTGTGCTCTGATGAAGGCTTAGGTTGCAGCGACGACAGAGTAATTAAAGGGATTGATTGCAGCAGAGGGAGAAGCGTTGCAATGTGTGTACATAACACCCTCGCTTACTCTCACAGGCACACACAATTTTTCAGGAGATACATCATTTCCACTCTATTTCACAGAGGTTTAAAATTACATCGCTAAATGTACCAAGTCAAGTCAACATTACTCCCAAATGCATCGAAAAGCAGTGTCAGGGTGGCAGGTTTGTATTATGAGACTATTATCAGAGAATGTTGTTTTTCTGCAGCCGGTTGTGTAATTAACCTCCTATTGAATATGTAGAAGTTTTCAAAAGAAAACACAATTTGAACATTTCAAAATGAACACAAGATGGCACTTCCAAAGATGCCTCACAATGGGGGTGATTATAGAAAACTAGATATTATCATGTGTTGTTGGCTTGATGTTATTCGAGTGGTTCAAGTATAAAGCTCATACACCTCACTGCTTCAGTAAACTTTACGACAAAACAAAGTTGCAAATCAGCCAAAAAGATTATTATGATTTGTGTGAAAATATAAGACTAGTGATATCTAGGGCTTATCTTCCATCCGGTGCAGAGGCGGTGCACAGCGCCGTGCAAATGTCATTTCTATTTTACAACTGTAGACATTTCCATGCCCAGCACTCACGTCATCTAAATAGCAAATGTACTTGCACTTATCTGTGGGCCAGTGGTAGTGTTGTTCTTAAGAGCAGTTGTGGTCAGGTTTGTTGTTTTCTTGCTACCTTGAGGTGCCAACAAAAATCACAAGTGTACACAGGTGTGGTCTCAATGTGCGTACATTCTGCTCATTACACATGGGGACGTATAGCAAGACTGCTCATAGTAAGTTAAATAGCCTATCAGTGCATTACTGTTTGCAGTGTAGTCGTAGAGTTTTTCAAAACAACCCAATGTTCTGAGTTGACTGCTGTTCTCATAGATAACCTGCTTGCGCACTTTCACTTTGCACACGAACCAATCCGTTTCCTAAGCGCTAAAGCACTCACTTCTGTGATCGATTGTCTCCGCCATCTAAGTAGCAACGCACCAAGCGCAACTCCCTTTTCAAGGGAAAGAGAAACGAGACACTGGTTTATTCTTTGTTACATCCAAAACACACCTGGGATTAATTATGGAACTAGATCCATCCCTTTTGTGCCTTGTGTCTCATTTTGTGCCCAGATTATGGCCGTCCAGCAAAGTGGATTTAGACACACCCCAACTGAACTAGCTCTGTGCGCTGTAGAGTATGCGCCATAGATTGTCAAAATAGGGCCCTTTGTTATTGAAGTGAGACAATATAACATTTGAAAAAAGACAAAATATGTTCTTCCTCTTAGAAATTGCCTCTTTTTAGATGCTCAGGAGATTTGATGCCATAGTCTTAGTTGATCCGATATGACCAGTAGCGTATGATGACAAAAGTTAGCTAATGTTTTCAAACTACAAGTGCCATTTGGGGCCACTGTCAAGCAAAAGTTAAGAGTCTAACTTTAACTTTGCACATTTGCAGCTTGAGTTGAATTGGTTTATTGCTGGATAAAGTATCAAGCTGTACGTCTTTCGATAAGTTATGAAGATAGGGGTTATGTCAGCAGTACTCATCCCATAAGTATAGTGCTTCATCAGTAATGCCATCATTACTGTATGTTGATATTAAAAGAGAGACTTCATCCAAAAGAGACCCATGCACGGCTGGACGCAGTCTACAGCCAGTTACAAGACTTAATCCAAAAGTCTGTTGACCCTAAACTAAATAGAGAAAACTGCCACACTGGCAGTAGCATGATGACTCCAATTAAGCCGTCAATGAGCTGCCACGGTCTAAAAGAGAAGTGATGCTTGTTACATTTCTCCCACTTCCCGTCCACACTTTGTAGCTTGTGTCGAATTACATTTTTTCCCCCTCCTGATTATGATGCAGCATGTGTTCAGAGCAGATAGTGAGTCAGCTCGAAAGCACTTGGGCATCAGAAATACTGACACGCATAGCCAGGACCCATGGCTATAGGATAGACCCCTACCTGGATGTGATTACACCGAAGACACGTTGGACCTGGACCAACTCTGGTCCACTGAGGGGAGTGAATGTTGAAAAGTTAATGGAGTTGGTGCAACTCTATTTTCTGGCTTCTGATTATGACTAGTGAAACTTTCTCACATTTTATGGTTATAAGAGTAACAGCTGCTCTTCTGTGGGCTTTCAGGCTGAGAGAAGAATACAAAAAAAATTACAGTATTCCAGCCTGTCTGGGTAGTAGAAGTACCATGATGACTCTGGATGAGTGAATAAGCAAAATGAAACAAGAGTGATGTTCTAAGAGTGAAAATCAGATACCGTGTAATAAGGAACAAAACACTTTGCAGGAAAAATGGAAGAAAAATGTACCTTGCTGTGAATTAGGTAGATTTGGCTTCCTGATAATTGCGATATGGTGCTACCTGTTGTTCCAGTTCAGGTTCTAAAAATATCAGAGGAAATCCATGACCAATAGTTTCGAAAGGCTGCAGGGGTGAATTAGAATTGGATGATGCACAGGCTATTTTCCACAGCAATGAAAAGGTTATTGTGGCCTTGAGTGGAGCTTTCTATGGACTGTGACCTGAGAGAATGGCAGCCCAGGGTTGGGTTAGGTCTGGTCATTATTGCCGGAGGCTGGAATTAATCACTTGTATATTAAACAACTGTCTGGGGTTGTGTATGGCGATTTGAAATAAGCCTGTAATTGCAATGTACTGATGGAGGTTTTTTTGGATGGTAATAAGAGGGTAAAATTGTCTGGTTTAATAGACGAGAGTATAATTGGAAAGTATAAAATAACCATAGTCTGAAGTCTGCATGACAACGTGGCTCAATAATTCTTACAGCAGTAGACAAAAAAAGAAATTATTGATATTGTTGAAAAGTGTAAAAACTAGGAATTCACAATGTTGGATTTTTTCTTGCCAACATCCAATATGCCGATATTTTACAACTCATTTTATTGGCAGATAATTGATACTGATATATATGTATATTCTTCCCCATACCTAGTTGCAGAGATCGAAGTCTTTTTTGTAGTGGACTTTACATACAGTATTATTATGCATACTATTACCATGTTGGCCCGCCTGCAAATGCAGGCATAAAATACAAAGCTTTAAATGATGTGATATTCATTCCTTGTGCAAAAGAAGAAAAATACTTGAACTTACATCATGTAAAACGTGTCATTTATTTACTACAATTGTTTTTAAATGAAACAAATAAGATATATCCCACTTAAAACTGGATGATGCTCTCCCTGAGACAATCACAACAATACCCACAACCAGGGCAACTTTGGCCTGTTTCACAAGTAACAAAGTAAGTAAACATAACGTCTGTCCACAAGAACATGTGAAACATGACTTAGAAAATGGCAGCCTATTATTTTATTGGTTATTATATCAACAGATAGCGGCGTACTGGCCAATGTCCGGCCTGGCCGTTAATTTTAAAGCCAGTATCGGCCGATACCAGTAACATCCCAATAATATTGTGTATCTCTGGTAAAAACAAAATGTCTACTGATTAATGATATTGATATAACAGCAGTGAAAAAGGGCATCAAGAGGATTTCAAAACCGTAAACATACATCTGTAACTTTTCATTCCAAATTGGTAAATACCCAGACAAAATGAAAATAGAATAGTCATACTGCTCCTCAAAACTGGAAGCACAAACCGCTTCACAAACTACAGACCTGTGCCTTTACTTCTACAATTCTTCAAAATTTTGGAAAAACTTCTTTAATGACATATTGGACAAATTCATGGATAAACACAAATTGCTTACAGATAGTCATTGTTTCAGATGAAAAACAGATCAACGTCACTGGCAATAATTGATTCAATTGAGGAAATTACAAACTCAATAGATCATAAAAGGTATGCAGTCGGGGTATTCATCAATCTTGAAAAAACTTTTGACACCATTAATTGAGACATCTTACTTAAATCATGGAACAGTTTAAAGATAGAGTTTAAGCAATGTTCAGACATGAATCACGTTAAAAATAATGTACAAGAATATGATTTTCACAGGGTACAT
>JAQFJB010000008.1:15811053-15827491 GCA_029874875.1 Naso minor
TTTTTTTTTTATACATCTTTTTATTAGGTTTTTCGTTCATATACAACAATAATTCACATATACAGTGTATACAAGAAATCTTGCAAGATATTTTACTGTGTATAATTATACCGTGTATTCTCCGTACCCTTCTGCACATCCGAACGGTCACGTGTGTAACGTACGGTACACACGTGACCGTTCAATGCACATTTTTGTGACCTTCATGGACTGCAGTATTCAAAAGATGCAGCCCCTGAAATGAGACACAGCTACTGCAATACTTATACAACACCCAAGCAGTATATAAACCTGAATGCTAGAGCCAATTTTTGAGGCCAGAATTAATGTTACAAGGGTTTTCATTTTATGATGCAGGTGTATGAGTCCAAGTAACAGTGCCTTTGCACTTTCCTTTTAATGCAAAGTGTGCAATTTCTGCAGCTTGGGCTCTCTCAATCTAAAAGTTATTAAAAGACGTCGTTTGATAATGTTGTAAAGTAGTGTGGGATCATGGGTAGTCCTCTTTGTAAAAAAATCGCCATTAGCGATCACCAAACTCTCTGCTGTGACTCAGGCATAAATGTTCATGGATGAGGTAATTTATGAACGCTTCACTCATGTTACTGTTAGTCACATTTGTCACTTCTGTCCTGACTCTGAAGTATCGCCATGTGTTTCCATGTTCTCCGTAAGTTAAAGCCACAGGCGACAAACTCAAACACATTGCTACCTTAAAAGAAATTAATGATTTCTCTGAGTTTCAACTTTACTGGGAACATTTAAGATAATGTCAGTACACAACTGGAAAAAATATAGTCCTTCTTGGGCATGTGGAAATGTTAAATGATATTATACCTTTAGAAGAGGTGTGACTAATGACTCTATAGTGGAGACAGTTGCAGCTATTATGTGCAGCACACTTTTTATGGCATCCGTGCTAATGCCTTTTAGCCACAGATATGCACACTCACCACAACATCGCAGTGTTCTTTTACTACATCTTTAATGCTCCCTGCGCACAGTCCCTTAAATTGGAATGAGGCGTGAAGTGATGTAATCAACTATTTCAATTACGTTGATTAATACGCTGTGGAGAGTCCCCAGAGAGCAGTGAGAGATCTATGAGGAGCGATTTGTGAAGAAAGTGGTGATTAGTTTTTGGTGTGTGTGGAAGTGTATGTGTGAGAGAGAGCGGGAGACACAGCAAGGGAGGGACAAATTCGGAGACAAGTGCGGCTTGATGGGATGGGTTAATGCTTCAAACTTATCGTTTCCATGACAACAACAGCCTCCATTGAATGTAAGCTTGATGATGGAGCTGTACTGAAGAGCTGAGTGACACTTTGTTTGCGAGGGTGGAAGTATTTTTGTCTGTGGGTCTTGTTCCTCCTCAAATCAGGTCTTGCCTGATTGAGTGAGACCTCACATGACTTTAGGTGGGTTTGATTGTGTGTGTTTGCATGCATAGACTTAATGGGATTGTCAAACAGGAGGTGTCTCTTTTCAGCACTCACCCGAGGAGCTTTTTGAGACAGTGCTGTGATTTGAGAATCAAATATGCAAGATTGGGTCTCTGTGTTTGTTTGTGTGTGTGATATGGATTCAGATGTATATGCAAACACAGCCAGCAGACAGAGAGATGGATTTCGAAGCTTCCGGAAAATGGGTTACTCTGGTCCTCTGCTAGTGTGACATTTCATAAGATCATAGCTTTGTGTACTTTAATCCTTGAAGAAAATCCGTTCATCTCCATGCTCTGGGATCATGCGGAAGAAATAAAACAATGTGTAGCCAAAATCTGTGTGCGCTTAGAGCTGCATGGATTTACCTGCTAAGGCAAGGAGGGCTGTTTTTGTGGAATGGCTGAAATGAAGCTGGAAGAGACTTGTTACACAGAAATGGGGTTGACAGGCGGGACTGAACAGAGTGATGAGGGACACTCATTCTCCGAGTAGCCTTATACTTCTCTCTGT
The DNA here is from genome assembly GCA_029874875.1 of Naso minor. Classification (NCBI taxonomy): domain Eukaryota; kingdom Metazoa; phylum Chordata; class Actinopteri; order Acanthuriformes; family Acanthuridae; genus Naso; species Naso minor. The sequence continues at coordinate 15,813,009 of JAQFJB010000008.1, forward strand.
CATTCTGTCAGACTTTATTTCTTTTAAATTTCCTGTGGCTATCAACCTCTTCTATACTTGCCTTTACTCATGCACTTACATGCTTCCTCATTCTTATTGACAATAGATTCCAGTCAAGTTTCAGTCGTTAGATTTTTTAACTTTTTTTTTTTTTAAACTACTTTTTACATTTTACTATGTGACAAACTACGGTGTGAAAAATCAAAATCCTACTGTGTCTAGCCCTAAGCCTTGCACGAATACAGCATGAAGACATTTAATTTACGGTCAGCTAAATGTTAAAATTAACAAAATAATGTACGACAACCTGATTTTCTGGCACTTGACACTCAACAATGTTTAAAGTTTACTGAGACTGATGCAGTGACCAAAAAAAAAAAAAAAAAAAAAATCCAGTTAGCTGTAACAGTCCTGAGGGTAACAAATGCCATTTTGATGCAAAAGGTCACAGGAGAGTGGTAAAATGTAGTTCAAGCTAAGCTGTGAAAAACTATAAATTACGTCTCAGTACAAAAGTGTTGCACAGCAAGGACATTTCAGGGCACAATACTCAAATGCCAAGCCTTTAGGATAATGATGCATGCAATATTCAACAGATGGTAGTCCAGCATGCAGACATACAGTTTATAGTCACCTAATGTTAAAGTAAACAAGAAATATAAATTCCGCTGCTGTGATTATGTAAGGGAAAATGTCCAGCGAGCTGGTCATATTGCAAAAAGAACCCCGACAGAGTTATGTAAGACCTTGCTGCTAAGCAGAGGGGTCTTGTATATGCCTGAATTATTATTTTTTTCGCAATAATGCCTGGCTTGCTGGACATTTTCCCACTTATTACATGACTATTTACTAAAGAAATGAATAATATAACACAAAAGAACTAAAAGACTACCTAAAAGACCACTAAAAGAACAGTCAGTTCAGTTCTATGGTTGGAACTGCTTGCATGGCTACGTAATGTTAGCCGAAGCTGTTATCTGTTATGGATTTGGACCGTAGCAGGGAACCAAGGCTGAAATTGTTTCTGCTTCACTTTACCAGCAGTAGTCAAACAGAACAAGGAAGACTCCACCTTGATCTAAAGAAGCTGAGGTCTTCATTTACTAACAACTTAAGTCGGCTTCCTCTCTTCCCAATCGCTCCACACATGCGAAACTCACCGCTACCTCACTTTCGCTCTGCCACACTTACTTAAAGGAGCCATGCTACTCTTGAAACAGTTGGTGACAAGCTCTATCCTCAAATAATAAACTCCCCAAACCAGCAGACATGCCTGAAACTGTGACATTGATTAATGCACTGAAAACGTGCCATCCTCATGGCATCCTGTTGCTGCACCTTCTCACAAAACACAGTGAGTGGAAGATAGACACACAGACAGCGAACTTCTTTCAGCGGATTGTTATGGCAGGACGTGGACCTCCAGAGCTCATAGTTGAGCCGAGTCAAGACAGCGTCCCCAAGTCTGTTACTCATAGCAACAGTCTGCTATACAGAAATAACAGACCTTAAAATGTCAAGAGTGTCCAATTAGAATCGAGTATTCAACAAAGCCATATAATACTAATATGCTCCTTTAGGCATCTCAGGAAGACTGGATTTTGTGGCCCTTAATACTCAACAGTGTGAAAGATTTACCAAGAATGATGCAATGACCAAAAAATAGTTAGCTGTAGCAGTCCTGGGGGTAAAAAAAAAAATCTGGTTGATGCAAGATGCCACAGCAGAGTAGGAAAATGTATTACAAAAGCAAAAAAAAAAAAAAAGACATCTCAGTACAACAATGGTGCACAGAGAGGGCATTTCAGGGCACACAACTTGATTGAATACTTCAGTTTACCACATGTTTGCTTTACTTACATATTTTGGCTGCAACAAGTTCTCACTCTGGGTTATTCTAAGAATCATTGTTCTTAAATAATATACATATCGTTTAACATGAAAATAAGAATTAAGCCTTAAGAACCTCAGAGAGAGAAAGATGATGCCCTCATATTGCTTGTTGTTGTTTTCTTCCCCTGCAGTCCATGAATAACATGAACAATAAACAGTGCCTTTAAACAGAGAAAAGAATGAAATCCTGTTGATGGCCACGTTGTTGTAGGTGAAAAACTTGTGTGTTTCCCAGTTGCCCTGAGCTGGTGCGTTGTCTTGTTGGAGGGCCCAGTTACCATCACACCACAGTTCAGATCATTAATGCCAAATGGTCTCCCTCAAAACATAACAGTAGTGGTCTGCATTAACAGTCTAACCCTGGGCGACAACAACAACAACAACAAACAAACCCCCCCGCATGCTCTCGTGCCTTCTTCAGTCTTGGTGACTGTGGACTCTTCCACCTGTAAGGTTTTCTGTTTGATCTCTAGGTCATAGGCATAGACACAAATCTCACCATTGGTAATGATCCTCGACACAAAGTTTGGGTCATCGAGGGCCCTATGACAGAAATTCTCACAGACTCTGATACGCTGCCGCTTCTGCTTGGGAGTCAGGACAACATAAGTGCCCATGTACCATTGCTCACAAAAACGGTGCTGATGATGATCATGCTATGCAACTTTAAATTGTAACTCACAAGGGTTATTGCTTGCGCCTAGATGCACATTACTGTGCAGCGTGACATTCATATACAACAGGAACAGACTCCAAAATGTACCAAATCATATACCCAATTATTTTGTCAAACTGCTCTTTCCAAGGTGTCGTTTCATGGTGTATATCATAATATTGCCCAACCCTAAAACTCTGCTGCTGGCAGGGAGATTGTGTTTCCAGAGCTGGATAAATACACCCCACCGCTGCCTTAAATTGGTGGTTATACACCCCCGCTTATTCTGTGTGCTGACAGCTACCTTTAGAGCTAACTAATAGCCCTGCCAGCCACCTTTAATTGGAAATCTATGGCTGCATTTATTTTAGAGCACAGTTGACAAGCGCAAGTCTCTACATTTATGTATTATCAAACTGCAAACAATCAATTACTGGGAGACAGGACCTGATATTTCATGGGCAATACCTTTATCAATACATAAGCAGGCAGAGAGGACAGGAATGAAGACGAGAGACTGGGGAACAGATGTTGGAGTGCGTCACATGAAGGCTGTTCTTCAGCTCGGCAGTAAGAAGAAGCACTGCCTTATCGTATGCTGCTATGTGAGAGGGCAAGAGACAAGGACTCCTGGGAGCTTTCTGTTGTCTTAGATCAGAGCAATTGATCTTACCAAAGTGGCATGCTGAAAAATACCCTCACGTTTTAAATAATTAAGACACTTCACATGCGTGGATTTCACTCATTCTCAGAACAAAATGGTGGAGTTGAAAGGAATTTAATATTAGATGCCTGCGCATTCAAGCTTGTTTGTTTGTCTGTTCTCATATGTTAAAACAGAAATACACTTTTTTTTTCTTTATCATTTGCAAAGCACACTTTGGTTAAAATGACAGTTCTTTCCATTTTAGATTATGATGATGTAATCCGTAGATCTGCCATCCGCTTTGTCACCGGTGCTCCTATCAACACCCATCACTGTAACCTGTACTCTCTTATCAACTGGCCATCACTCCATTCCCACAGACTCATCCACTGGTATCAGTTCATTTATAAAAACCATTATGGTCAAATCCCTTCATATCTGTGATCACTACTCAACATCCATAACGGTAACCGTAACTTACGTTCGAGCAATTGCATTAACTTGCTCATCCCTAAAGCCCACACCTCTTTTGGCCGTCTCTCATTCCAGTTTGCAGTTTCTAGTGACTGGAACTAGTTGCAACAGAAGTTAAAACTCAGCACGCTCATTTTGTTTTCCTCCTTTAAGAATTCACTGCAAATGATAGGCTGTGATCGCTGTGCCTGCTTCTAAATGCTTTATTGGGATCAGCACTGCTGTATATACTGTATTTATTGTGATGTTTTACATTTGGTACATGACTATGTGACATTGTTTACCTTTTATGGATGTACTTATGTGTATGTTTTATACTGTCTTGCCTGCTCTTACTGCGTCTTGGCCAGGTTGTCATCGGAAATGAGAATTGGTTCTCAACTGACTTTTCTGCAAAAATAATACAAAAAATAATAAAATATGTGATTCCTACATATAGCCCTGTGATTCCCAACCAGTGGCACCCGTAGGCAGCAGTTTAAAATTGCTAGTCCTGGATGATTAAAACAGATATCTAAACAGTCAAACGATTAGCTAAAAACACAAACGGTTGAAATTGCTAGCTTAAAACATAAATGGATAAAATAGTTTGCTAAATGCATAAAGGTTAAAATAGCAAGCTAAAAGCAGAAATGGTGAAAATAGTTAGTCGAATGCAGGAATGGTCAAAACATTTAGCTAAGGAAATGGTTGAAATATTTAGATAAAAGCAGAAACAGTTAAATATATACAAGTTAGCAGATGTTAGGAAATTAGCAAAAGGTACGCCTAAAATTGGTTGTAACACGTAACTGAATGTCACATATGAATCAGTTGAAACATTCATTTCAAATGCCACTTGCCACTCAAGTGATAATTTTATGCAAACTTCACTCGGTAACCTGAAAAAAGGAATGTAACTGCATGTCCTCTTTCACGTAATGAATTACAACCATTACAACCAAACAAGCACATCTGGAACGTGACAGTTAGGGTCGATTGGCGTACACTTGAGCTCTTTGACAGGGCTGTGTGGGAAACTTTACATCGCAGGAAAACATTTGGAACCACTATTAAAAAACTAAATACAATCTCTCGAGGAGAACTCTCTGTAAAATGTTCATTGTAAAGACGACAGAAAGGTGAATGTGTACGCTTGTAGGTGTTCCACATTTATCTTCACCCGCTGATGATATTACACGAGGTCACTGCGCCTCAGTGCAGTCATAGGCACAGATCAGTAGGTGTTTTGGCCTAACTTTGTGATTAAATACGTTGTGGGTAAGGGCTTTGACCTACTGTGTGTATAGTTTGCGTGCTTATGAAGCAGTCGCTGTCTGCATTTGCATTTGCATGTGAGTGGGTGTGTGTCTTTGTGATTTAAAGCTGTGCATTCAGGGGCCAATTAATCAGATGGTGGTGTCACTATGAGAAGGGCTTATGAATGTGTTGCCATCTCCCTAGGAAACAGGATGGAGAACAAAGACTTTACCTTAATTAAGAACAAGTTAAAGGACTTGTTCCATCAACCTCTCCCGCTTGCTTCTTTTCTTTCTATCATCGCATCCCTTTGTTAATGTTGTGTTGCTATGCGCTAGCTAATTTGTCCATTAACCAGATTTATAATGCATACACGCACACATAGGGAGTGAGAGAGTCCGCTTGACATTCATTTGACCACAAGGTTTCCTGCAAAAAAAACTCACATTGGACTTGAGCTGCCCCTGGAAACTACAAAAATGAAACTAGTCTTGCATTCCAGGACCTTTTTTATCCTTCATCCTTGACTTAACTTCGAAGCAGAGGCCACAATTTTCAGAGGCCCAAGTATTTCAATCCGCAATGCTTTAAAGAAGCAAAGTCAATAGGTCATTGTTTCTACAAAGTTTACCTTTTTCAACTTTGACACACAGTTTGTCAGTGGGGGCATGCGCGTTTGTCAGACTGCATGAGGCTTTTGTGACGGGACTGACGGTGAGTGATGAATTAGCACAGTAATTGATAATTACTCAAAGATCAGTGGGGCCATTGTTTCTTAGACAGCTCAACATGTTTTCCCTCAGGTTTAGGTCAGCTCTAAAAGGAGAAATATAATTGAGTGCCTTGTGGCTTAATTAACTAGCTTGCACTAATTACAGGAAAATGAGTGAGAAAGGAGGCCACTAATGCAATCACCTCCACCAACTCCACTATTTTCATTTATGTTCCCATAAGTCACCTTAAAACATGAGCAACTAATGATCATGAAAATGAATTGACTAATTGATTTTTTAGTAGAAAAAAAGAATTGAATAATTTATTGAGATGTTTATTAAGGATAACTGAATGTGGGAATTGCTGTTATTTCTGTTTAATATCAGTGTACATTCCTTATTTTTGTGGTCTAATTAAGACCAACAAAGAGGGATTTAGTGAAATATGAACTCACCTGTTCTGTCTGAGAAGAGAAGCTGATTGACACTAATAACATAATAATAACTGATATTTGTATTGACAAAAAATACTAAAACCCCTACCTCGGAACATAAACTTGTACAACAACTCATGAGGTTACTTCATAGATCAGGTTGGTAATGGACTTTCTTTTCCACATCACCATGAACGTCTCCTAGTCTTAAATATGTGGTTACCAGGTTATAGAGCTACAAAATTCTCAGAAAGAGGAGGTCAGGATTGATTGACAGATCAATAAAACCTTGCATTTTGACATGGGAAACTATTATTCACTTCTCGTTTTCTGACCTTCAGTGTTGGTCTCTTTAACAGTGGCACCAAGTGTAACTGAGCAGTTATTATAACCATGACAAAAGGTTTCCTAACTGTCAGTAGTTCTTTTGAACTGATCAATGATGTTCCATAACTCTGACAAATCATTTCACTTCCTAAACCTTAACCGCACACACTAACGTGTTATTATAACATTGGATTTTTCATTTGAATTTGCACAAAAGAATTACCAACCCCTGTGTCTTTAAGAAAACTGATCTAATGAACGTACTAATTTCTTGAAGATGTATGTAGTTTGTTGTAGTTAAAGCTCCTCTTTGCTTATCTGTATTCCACAGGTCATGTTAACAGTTCTCTTTATCAGTCTTTTTTCTGTATTGTTTTGGGTAATGACATTTTGTTGTCATTCATGCATTTTCTCTCCCTCTAATTTTCCTCTTCGTCTCCTGCTCGTTTCTTTGGTCCTCATCTATTTTTCCATCTTGAAAAATAAAACCCAGCCTCTCCTTCTGATCCCTGTGGGTTCTTTCCTCCCCCAATCAGGTCACCAGTGCTTCTTGTCTGTCATCTAATCTGGCAGAGGTGTTATCAAGCTAATGACATACAATTTCTTCTGCCTCTAATAACGAGTAAATAATACCATCACGTCAATCCGCGAGCTAGATGAAAGGGAAACCACAGTGCAGATAAAAGAAGAGAGGGAAGCGATGCAGCTGTTTGTCAACTAAGGACAGGGTTGTCTGTCTATCTTCCTTATCTCTGCTTCTCTCCACGACATGTTTGTTCTTTATGTGCCCGCCTCTGCCTCTGATGTCAGATGGAATGAAACCTGGATGTTCGTCATCTGGATCCAGGAGACCGTCAGAGCACTCACCAGGGCCTCCCATGCACGCAATTTCCATTTCAAAGCCATCTCCTTTTACCGTTATAATTCCATCTAAGGCAATTGTTAAATGAACATTCCTAACTGCTGACTAGGACAAAGATATTTTGAAAAAAGAGAGGGAGATGTGTGCATCGGTAATGAAGTGGAGAGAAGGTAGGGCGAGTGCGATCAAAGGTATGGTAATGCCTATGGTAAAAAGGATGGGAACTTGCAGGGCCTCTGGAACAGGGGGTGCAGAGGAGAGAATCAGCAACTGAAAGGACGTCTTCTGGGTAATGGTGTGAGGAAGAAAAGCAGGATGGGGGGGCAGAGAAGGAGAAGATATTTATATGGTTAGGTTGCACCCAGGCTATAGATAGGCTGCCTTAGATATCACCGAAGAGCTACAGTCCCCCTGCAGAGATGCACCTGGGAGCTTTATAGTTATTTTATTCCCCTTTGCTACCACCTCAACCACTATGAGCGTACCGTGCACTTCACACGTCTCAGATTAATCATTAATACTCAGGTCAGCAAAAGCAGATAAAAGTGAAGCGATGTTGTTAGGGAAGAGTTCTGTGGTGACCACACTTTAAAAACTGTAGCCCTTAATGAGAAATCCAGGTGCTTTCAAAGTTGATAAGAACTACCAAGTGATTTAGGAGGAGACCGTTAACATTAATAGCCTCACTCCCCCTTGCACCATCTAATAATACCAATAAATTTTGGTCATCTCCTTGTCTGTCTTTCTCCTTTCTTCTCTTCGTATAAGCTTTTGCTTCTGCGATTATTTTCTCGACTTGTATCATTTATTTATCACGGATAGACGATGAGGTTAGACTCAGGCCACAGAGTGAAATATAGAGGGAGATGAAACACTGACAATTGCATCTGGGGTAAAAAAGAAAAAAAAAAGGTCTGCAATGAAAGATTGAACAAGTTGCAGTTTGCCAAGTTCGTGATTTATAGATCAAGGAACAATGACGAGTGTCACAATAGAATTGTTGGATTCAGCTCTTGCCTCACTGATGCAAGGTCACACATCTCAGAGGTCAGTTTTCTCAAATGAAAGAAGTTTTGCACAGTGCGCATGATCAAAGCTGCTTGTGAGTGTCTACAGTAAATTCACCAGTTACCTCTGCTGAGTCAGAGAAAGTTTTAAGGTACAAAAAGAAGAAAAAATATATATATTTAAGACTGAGAGATGTCACTGCGGATGGAAAAATAACTGATCACACATCAGAGCTCTAAGGCAATATCCACCAACCCTACATTCAGGTTTCTACAACCTCTGACGTGATAATTTCAAGGCCTTTCATCTCGCTCAGCTGGAGTTATTCTGCGTCAACAAACACAATCTGTTTCTCTTCTCCTTCATCTCCATCGTTCTTCTTTCATTTATCCCCACGTCTACGATTAATGCATTTATTTCGAAGCTTCCTCTTGTTCTTCAAAGACACTCACCGGGGACACAGCTGTCGTTCCAACCATCAAAGTCCTCCTGCACTCCTCCTTCTGCCCTCTACCTTATTTTATTCCTCTCTCCCTTCTTTCTACCCACTTTGGGCTTTATGCTTCTGCAATGACAATGAAAAAATGACAGCTTATAAGTTCTCACTGTGTTTTTTTCTTAATCTCTATCCATCCGGAAAATGGACATTGGTAAATAAGTATTACACAAACATTAGCCCAGACGCAAAATAGGCAAGACCGGTTTCTCTGCTCTCCTAGTCTCCATTTTGTCTCAGTGTATGCAATCGTCCTTTCATCTTCCCTCAGGATGCTTGCTGAGTGATCCAGGTGCACACGGCAAACACTTATTCATCTCGGAGTATCATTTCAGTCATGATACCTGACTCTTCAGCACCACACCGCTCTCCAGAGCTGGGCACTCTGGGATATGACTAATGCTTTCTCCAAGCGTTGTGATTTGTCTAATCTCCCTTGCCTTCTGGGATGTGAGTAAGACTTCCTTGAATGTTTCCTGAGCTCGCCCACAGCTGGTTTCCACCTGGTTGGCTGGCTGATAACTCCCGCCCTGCTTTATATACGGTCTCACTTTTTTCTCCCGTCGTGTTTGTACGTGGTTTCCCTCTGAATCTCTCTTGCTTCAGTGCATTAAACACAGATGCAGAGGCGCACATGTACACAGCTGCAGAATTCAAAGCTACCTTGAGGAAAGTGGAGGGAAAAAATAACTTTATGGCATCTGGTAATAGCAGCACATCATTATCCCCAGCAATCAAGGTTGTTGTTGCATGTTTATATTCAGGTGGTTGTTTAATAGTCCTACCTTTTAAGCTTGCTATTTCCAAATAAAGAATCCATTAAACTTCCAGGTACAAATGTTTGTCTCCTAGGAGGTCTCTTCTCTAATTCACCCAAATATAGCTGCTTAAACATGTTTTCCTTCAGGCTTATTTAGTTAATCAGGAAAAAGAAATTCTGTTGTCAAGAGGGATTTCTTTATGTACTTGAGATGTTTGGAAGTTTTAATTCATGAGCACACACACTCACACAGCTATCCACACACCAAGAAACACATACAGCTACAGACAAAAAACAGGAGCTCCTTGTACAACATCCATGAAACACTTACTACAGTTTCTCAGCCTTATGAATTGTGGGTTCTGATTCAACTGGATACTTCTGAAGGTAAGGTTTGGAGCACTAAGGTACCAGATTGCCTAAAGGGCCTTTTTCTCCAAATAGCCCCATAAGATCTTGACAGTTCCACTCAGTTACTGGTAACTGAGACCTGACAAGGGGCCTCAGTCAGGCTAGGTCCAGATGGTTTGGTGAGGAGCCGCTGTATTGTCATGAGTCTTGGGTCTCTGTTTTGATTTGGATAACCAGAAACTAAAGCCTTGTTCAGACTGCCAGCCCAAATCAGATATTTTGGCGTATCCAATATGTCTCCAGGTTGATTTATCACATCTGAACAGCAAACGAACACATGGAATCCAGTTTTTGCCAATCAAATCTAAACCACATGGTGAGGTGATTTGATATGTGATTCCGATCAGATTTCTACAGATGGGTCTTTAGTCCTAACTCTGATCATTCAAATCAAATCACTCAGATCAGAGCGCCTTTTGCGTCACTCCACGGATACTGATCACCTGAATGGAGTGTCTTGATGGATGAGACGGGGTGCTAGACAGCCACAGATCCTGACAAATGTCCTGCAGCGCATTATAAAATTTGCTCGTCACCTCTCATCATCAAATGTCTCAAGGAAGACATGCTCCAACTGGTCACTGCTTTACGGACGGCGCCAAACCTCTCGGCACACAATGACGCCCGCCATGACTGCAGCATGGATCAACATAATGTCTGTTCTGTAGCCGAGTCTGCCTGTTGCAGCCAAGTTTGGCACCGCAACTTAAAGGCGCAAACGTTTGTATAGCAAGATGATGTATCTCCATTTTCCCATTTGTCGTACCTCTGTGTTGTAAAGCTGCATCACCAATGGTCTTGCTAACATCTACGTCATTACCACAGTAACCCATGTGGATAGGTCAGCACAGAAGGGTGGTGTCTGGACGCAACAAATCCAATCTGATTACTTACAAATGTCAATGTGAACAATCGGCCTTAAATATCTAATTTTAGAAACAAAACCGATTTAGCACAGGTACCCCTGGAGGAATTAACACTTTACCGTGCAGCTGTACTAGCTACCAACAGGTTGTAATATATACTGAGTATGATTAGTCACAAACGTCAAAGTGAAATCAGGGCCTGGTTGAGCAGGATGTTTCCAGCAGCAATGCTTTACTTGTGTTAAGCGGTTTGAGCTGTGCCTGGGGTTCACATGTGTGTCCCCTTTTATTGCACAGACTGTTTAGGTTGTAGGTTAACTAATAGACCCACACTGCTGGAAAGTAAACCAAAATGCTTTACAGATGGAGGATATGATTCATTGTCCAAGTGGAATTGCTCGCACACAACGGGGCAACTTTCCTGTGGTTATGTTCTCTTCCTCCTCTTGGTATCTCTGACAGCTTCATGTAAGATAAGACCCACACTCTTGATGTTCTGTATCTAATCAATAAGACAATTATAATGATGTGACCTCAACAGCATTCAAGTTTTAAGATGTACATTTTTCATACAAAGACAAGGCAGTCATAGTGTTGTAAGTGCACAGCGTCTGATATCTATTGTTGTTTCCAAAAGAAGTTGCGCCGAAGCAGGAAGTAGCAATGACTGTTTTTTTTTTCTGGTAATTGTTTTTGCTTCGAAACATTAAATAATTCAACTAATTGAAAAAAAACAACAACTTATTATTTAATTAAATTACTCTATTTCTTGTTTGTCCACCTTCTTTTTCAACCTAAAAACATTAAAATAAATTCCAATACTAAATTCTCATGTACACCAGTGTTATGTGGCGCATGCAAGTTCTGGCTCCAGCAGCTCATTTGTACGGATCAGGCGATTTTTTTGTTCTGTTTTTGATTTGGTTTTGGCGAGTTGTTTTTGTTTTTGCTTGTTTTTCTTTCTTTTTTTTTTCCCTTATTCAAAAACCTCCCAGGCCATTTGAAGAAACTTTTACTTCTGAGACTGGACATTTTTAAACAAAACAAAACAAAACAAAACTGGAACACGGTTCTTGTAGTTGTTGTGTTGCAACTGAAAAGGACAGTTACTGTTTACTGAAATATTCAAGTGCTCCTATTTGTAAGGTGTAGATTTAATTTTGTCGAGTCTTTTCATTTGTTGTTCCCTCATTCTTTATTTTTCTTTTTATTGTCTCTCTTCCTTATCAGCTGACCAGGCTATCAATAAGAAGCAACAAACAGATACTGTCCAACAGTGGTCTGTTATTTTCCTTTTTTAATATTTTCTGGACATATTTCGTTGCCTGCAGCATGAGTGGAGCTACTGTACTTATCTTTTGGTGCTGTGATAGTATTGTTGTGTATGAGTGTGAATTGGAAGCTGTTTGTCTTGTCATCTGTTTGCGGCTGTTTGTTTACTTCTGCATACAGGAAAGGTCAAAGCAAATGACCCAGGGAATCCCCACAGGGAAATAGATCATCTCACTCACACACACACACACACACAACTTGCGTTGAATCCCACATATTAATCTCTCCGAAGCCGTTACCATAACCTTACTAACCAGATTTGAATTGAAGACACTCAGTCCTGCTTTTGAGGTACAATCAGCTGCACTACCTTAACACCTATGGCTGCAGTGCTAAAAGCTTTAGGTTGTCTTGCTGCTAAAAGTCAGCTGGGAGGGAACACATAGATATGAGACACCACTGGGACTTAGAGAGAAATCCATCCCAGTAACTCTTTGAAGTCATGAAATATTGAGTGTGATGCTATCAAACTGCAAGGAAATACAGGTCTCAGGACAGAACAAGAACAATCTATAAAGAGATTCAGTTTTGATAATATCTGCTAGCAAGTGAGGAATAGGCAATAATGTTCAGCCGCAGTGACAGATAGAGATGTTATCTGTTCCTTACAAGCCTACTCTCGGCTGCAGTCCTGAATTTGCCACATAATGATATTTTTGCTCTGTTATTCAATCATTCTGTAACCAAATGGTTAAATGAAGCTTTATGAATGTAAATATTAGCCAGAGGTGTAGGAAAATTAACATTCAATGCTGTTGCTTAACCTCAACTCTACACCTGTGTTGTGCCATCACCTGCAGGGTCTGATTTCAGTGATACACTCTTGTTGACTGATTACCTACTGTAGCTTGACCACTCCTATTTACGATGGCTCGCAGGTGTAGCAGTATTTCATCCATCAAATTTATTTTTTTCCCCCTTTTTCTATTTTTTTCCGCATTAATCCCCATTATTGCTGTGGGAGCTTGAGCTGTGATAGCATTGATTTGAATCTCAACCTTTTGTACATTTCTTCTGCTTATAGTGAGAGCTCATAATAGTGAGATGGTATCCAGTGATATTAAGTAAATTATTTTTAGCAGCAAGATGAGGGATTTTATTTTCCAAGACAAGGGAGGCAGAGTGAATGTTGTGAAAATGATTAATATACGTCTGTAGGCAACATAATATTATTGTTCTTTATAAAAATATGATTTTAACCAGGTTTTCCTGTGTGATGCTAAAATATATCTGTCGGGGTTTTTTTTCTTATAACCCTCTTAAAAGTATATTATTCTTGTCATGAAATAAAGCGATTACACTGACATAAAAATAAACCAAGAATATATTTTGTTAAATTTTTTATGTATTTCTTTGACATTTAATGGTAGCCCCCTCTTAGAATGTGTGCTTATTTCGCAGTTGCAAGGCTGTAGTATAGTGGTACAGTACAGTACAGTAGTAGTAAATTTGTCTCAGCTCTCAGGGCGTTTTAACGCAGACTTGGCTCAGTCTCGGTCCATAAGTCTCTGGTCTCGGCTCCAGACCAGAGATTAAAGGGCTGAGTCCAGTGTCCCTGTGAAACAGTCAGGTATTACTCGGTATATACAGTCATCAAAATGTGTAGAGGTTTTACAAAATATGTTGCTGATGTCACAGACCTCTAAAGTCATCATTGTAAAGAAAACAAAGCGGCAAAGTTGCCAGAGGGAGCAGTCTACCCAAGCGATGATGCTTGCATTAACAGCTTGTCCCTGCAGTTTGAAGGTAATAACATTTAATACTGGAAATTTCGATGAGACAGTTAATTGTTTTTGATGTGGGACCATATGTTTTACCTGGAAAACAAAACATTTGTTAAGTGTCCTTATTTAGTTACTCTAAATATAACACATTTTTAATTAACAATAAGCAATGTGTCTGTGTTATGTTTGTATTGAGTTGTGGACCATGTATGTGGACTTATGTCAAAATCAGAATTTGAGAAAATTCTCAGGTCTCAATCCCCAAGTGCAGTCTGCACTGTAGCATAGAATTATTTAGTTTTATTTATTTATATATCCATTTTATTGAATATGTATTGTAATAGAGTCAGGTGGTTTTCAAATCACCGCTGCTCAGGAAAACACCTCAGTTGTTAATCCTCCTTTGGTAATGTAGTTTAATCATACATCAGCATAAAAGATACTTTTGATATCTCTGTTCATATGTGAAACTGCATGTGTGTAATATCACCTTCATTAGTGCCACAATGCACGCTTGTATCTGAACAAAGATTGCTTGTGTGTGTGTTGTGTAGTTGTTTTCACTTCTATTAGTGCAAAGAGCACTTACGCTTCTGTCTGTGCGTGTGTATGTGCTTGTGAGCTGTCTGTCAGTTTTTGTCTG
>JAQFJB010000008.1:16033283-16043601 GCA_029874875.1 Naso minor
TCTGGATGTCTTCTTTGATGAGGTGTCCGTTCAGAAAAAGACCCTGGGATCATTTTACGCCGGATTATCCCTTTAATTGTCATTATACAATGAACTGTACAATGAAATTGCAAGGTTAGAGTGGAGGGTAAGTCATGAGCCGCTGCAACTGTGCACGCTGCCACACTGGGCCAACCTAACCGAATGTGCCTAACATGTCTAACTGTGTCCGCTTGTGATAGAATATAAACGGCACTGAAGATGGGGGCTGATTACTCTTCTATCTCTCACTTTGCTCTTTGACATGGCTGCACCTTATGTTGGTTGCTTTGGTTTAAGGTTTTGTTGGTGCCATTTCTTGTATGTTGTTGTTATGCATGTTCTCTTGTAGTCCCCATGTACAAAAATGTCCCCATGTGCTTGTGTAATTGAGTATGTGACAAATAAAACTTGAACAGAAACAACTAAACATGAGTATTAATTTGTCCTTTTTCTTCCCCTCTGTTGGAAGTCAGTGTTTACACACATTCTACCTACAATGTAGTTCAAGAAGTCCTGAAAAAATGATATCCAACCTTCTTCATCATACAAGTGTTTACTAAGGAGAAAGCAAAGAAAAGCCTGTGGTTTTATATGAAAGCTCTGTTTGTTTTTGTTGTAGCAATAAACCAAAAACTGAGCGTGAAACGTGATCAAGCACTGGCTGGTATGTACAAAATAACTGGCCTGTCTGAATTTCTCTGATACGCTCATCACAACGAATTGTACTTTGCTAATATGTTACAGGAAACCTGCTGATTTATGTTTCCCCAGAGGGTTTTTCTGCAGCACAGTTACGAATCAAAATAGCTTTGAAGAAAAAGCAGCTGCTGTAGGGAAGACATCAGCTTCTCTAAAACATTAGACGAGACATAAACTGAAAGTCTTTCATGACAGTTGACAACATCTGTATTTTATTGACCTACTGTGAAATGGAGGTAAGATAAAGAGAAGGTAAAAGGTATAAGGATGTCACCGGCAATAGGGAAAGGTTCATTAAATAGGCATTGTTTTCCTATGGCATCAATTGAGCAAGCATTTGCAGGCACCCCCCTCCCCAAACACGGCATCGCTCCTCATTCGATGGTCCCTGTAGTCTGCCACACTGGGTCACCATGGAACTCGGGATTGATTTTAATCAGAGCTGTCACTGGATCAATGAAAGTTTATTACCCCCAGAAGGAGGACTGGCAATGAAGCTCTGCCCCCTGGGAGGTGTCGTTTCACTAGCCTTCATCATCCAACCTCCAAACACCCCTCGGGGAGCATCTGGTATGGGAATTGCACTTTTTATTGTGTGCAGTAAAACTCATTGTTATTTCTCTGAAATGTGACGGTTTCGCCGACAATCGTGTCATGACGGAAAATTGAAAGAAACAAAGAATATGTTCTAAATACATTAGCCGAGAGCACGATTGCGATTTGTCAAATGCAAAGCGATGTGGCCAGCAGTGGATAGACAAAAGAGGAATGAACAGCAGAGCGGGGTTATTTGTTTGTGTTCACAGTCCTGTCACCATGATGAAACAGTCGGTTTCTCATCTAATGCCTGATATTTGCGTGCAGCAGGCGTTCTTTGCAACGCAGCGTGTTCTATTAGAGCCATTTAGAGAGCCCGCTGGAGCCCCACTCCCCACTGCTCTCAATTCACTCCGGTTTTCAGTTGCCCAGGTGACTAGTGCATGGCTGTGATTAATTGCACTTTGTTAATAAGCACTTGCTGCAACAACTGTCTGCTAGAACAATTTGAGTGTGCACTATCTGTGTGTGCTGGCGGTGGAGATATACCTGAATACGCACACACACACACACACACACACACACACACACGTGTCTGCACCAGGCCTTTGTGCCTCCATGCTTTGGTACATGATCATATTCACTTGGGGGTTAAACAATTACAAACAAGAGAGGTCTCTCCCCAATATTGTCCTCGTTTCTCACTGTCCCCACCACCAGTATTTGTTTAGTGATATATGAGGTGAACCTAATACTGTTCTCACAAACCCAATGTCCTGATTACAAACAATTATTCATTGTTACTTAGAGTAATAAAAGGGTAATGAGGCCTCATAAATCTACGGGCTGGTACTCCCATTCGCTCCCAGAGGGGAGGTGCCAACTGGCTCCACTGGGGGATGTGAGACTGGGCGATCGAGGATGGTCAACGCCAATGTCAAGCATTTGACCTACTTCACTGATTTAAGTCTTGAATGACTATCTCATAAAAAGCATCACATTATTGCTTACTAAATGGCGCTGATGATAAATCATTGTTGCAGTTTATGTTGTCAATTCAAAGGAAGCTATGTGATGAGTCATAAAACATTTGAGTCTATCAATAGACGGGCAGGCACAGTTTAAATGCATTCATGCCAGGCTCTGATTGGATGCATTGAATGACTGATTAGATGACAGGAGGCTGTAAGTGTGCGGAATCATATTATAGAGTATAATGAAGGAGGTGATGCTAAATTATCTGCAGCGAGGTTGATGCTTTCATTACATCCGAGTGCTGATGTTGTAAAAACATCTGATTAGCACATGTCGGTGGAACACTGTTTGATGTGCAATGTCAGGAAATGAAAAGAGAGAACGAGGGGAGGGAGGTGGGCAACAAGATCTTTATCATCTGAGCACATCCTGTAGGAAGCCTACCTTTGCCAAATTAAACTTGAATAAAATGCTGAATTTTCTAATCCCATCAACCGGTTTCTCATCCCCACAAGCTTCCTGCTAAAAGTCAAACACACACGTGCTGATGTACACTGCATCTCTTGACTGCCCTGCAACAGGACGACAGTGTTACCATGACGCTACAGCGGTCAGTCATCAAGGACAGCTCGTTGAAATTCTGCTCATATCTCCCCTTTCTCCCTCACTTTGCCTCTATCCTCCCAACCCTCTCCCCTTGCCTGGCCAGGGTGAAGCGGCCTGCTTTTTGTTAACAGCATTACATAAGTGCCTGAAGAAGAGCAAGAGAGAGAGAGAGAGAGAGAGAGAGAGAGACAAAAATGTGAAAAAAAAAGAAGGGGGCCAAGATGCTGCAAAAAAAAGGGGAACTCATGTATATATTACACAGATAATCCTTTGTAAATCACTTACCATGCGCCTTTGTAAAACAGGGATAAAATGATTAGGTGGCCGTTTGAACAGAACACTGCTTGTCCCCCTCCCCACCAAATCCACACACACAAATCACATGCACGCATTCCACAACAAAACCAATGATGATTGCCAGGAAGCACTTAGCATCGCACTGACCTCAGTGTTTATTGTAAGGATGGAAAGGGGGGATTATAGAAAACACATAACAGGGGTACAGATGGAGGGGAAAGAGGGTGTGGAGTACAGATGGATGGAGGAGAGCGGATACTTAAGTAATTTGTGAAGGCAGACTTATCGGGGGAAAGACCTTTGATGGACTGCGTGTTCAAGGACAGGTTGAAGCGGAAGGGGTGGATATGGAATGTATGCATTGGGGGGAAGGGGAAGTTATAAGTTGGAGGTTGGCAGGTATGATGTGATGGTGGTGGTGGTGTGGGTAATGTGATAAGTGGGCCGTTCCACGCAAAACACGTGTTTTATTCCGCTTCATTTAGCCCAGTCGAGGCCAGACTCTGTGACTCCCACTTCTGCAGAAACACACGGATACATTCTGAACCGGGAAGCATCCGCTTACATGTGTTCACATGAGTACACTCATCTGCGCCAATGGCATAAATATCCATCAATATAATGCAATAGGACTAAAACGCTCACACTGATTTCTCTCTGTGACATCCTCAAACGTATTCTCGCACACACATGCAGGCATGCATGCAGACACACAGCTGCACCTGCCTTTGACTGGCCCATTAAACATGTTGAGAGGGAGGAAAGTCGGGGGCAGTGGAGTGTCTCTTATTCCAACAATCAATCATGCATTAGCCAGATAGCATATCCAACTGAGCAAGCTGCCAAGCAGACAGGGAGACAGAGAGGAGGAAATCACTGAGTAACACCAGGAACCAGATGCATAAAAGTCTGTTTAGGTTCAACACTAATAATCTGGGTGCACACAGCTGAGGAAATACGCATACTCTTTATTTCAGATTTGTAAAGCTTATGTGCGCACAATTTGTTTTGCAAATCTAATTTCTCCCAATTGGTTGTTTGTACCCAAGCCTGATCCAAGAATTTTAGGGCTTTCACCAACAACATCGGAGCAACTATGTTGAATTATAGTCCCAACACTGTCACGATAAATGTGAACCCCAATTAATATTAGCATCTTGCCTACAATAATGGCTTGATTTTAGCATTTATAATGCAACATGGTTCATAAAGTGATTTTCAAGAACAATTAAACTATAACAAACACATAAATAAAATGATTTGTAACTGAAAACATCAAATATTAAGAAGTGTCTAAAGTGGAACTAATTATATATTCACAGTTAAAAGCTGGGGAAGGCTAAGTCTGAAAATCAAACTCCACTTTTGCTGTCGCTCTCTCTTTTAAGGCCAGTTTACACCAAAGATTCATGACGAGACGAAACGGTTGCAGGCAAAGTTACGATAGCTTTGGATTTCTTGTTAGTTTTTATCTTTATTTCGTTTTGACTTTTATTTTTTACTTTCAGTTTAGTTTCAGTTCATTGTAAAGCAAGTTTTGTAGTTTAGTTTTTATTTTCCAAAAATCCTAATTTTAAGTTATTCTTTATTAGTTTTAGTGTTAGTTTTGATATTTGCTGCTTTCTCCCAACTTTAGCCCTCGCTGTCATGATTGCTTTATGTTATCAGGAGAGGAGCGTTGACCGACTGGCAGTCTGGCATGCCGCAGAGGCGGGGGGAGAGAGGGACCTTAGATCTTGAAAGATAGATTCAGTATCCACCCAAAATACCATGACAAAAATGAAAAAAATGGTTTTCTAACAGCTTTAGTTATTGGGTTTTTTTTTTTGGAAAGCCTCAAAAGTGTTTTTTCTATTCTAGTTTTCGTTATTTCGTTTGTTTTCATTAACAACAATAACCTTGGTTGCAGGGAAAGTTGCCGTGATGTAAACTGGTCCGTCACAGCTCGACTCAAGCTGGCTGATGGTGTCACCTGCAACTCAGCTTTTCCAGTCGCCACAGACCAGTTTTAGAAGTAAGGCACGTCACTTGTTTAAACAGCCAGTCAACTCAACGCAACATAAAGCCCCCAATAGGAACATGTGCTCTCTGAAAAAAAGCCGTGATTGGCCAAGAAGTGTCCATCATGTCTATATTATTCTAAAGCATGAATACAGAGCCGAGGAGAGATGCAGCAAGTCTGGTGTTATTTCAGACCACCTGAATTACAATATGCTAAAAGGTTATTGTGGAATTTTTGCCCAGTGACACCAAAAATAAACTGCCAACTTCGGCTTTAACCGGCCACAAACCAAAAACAAAAATCATTTTGATTTATTTGTCTCCTTTTTCAATTCCACATTACTATGTCACACTTGCACCACTGTAACAAACTGTAGCATGGTTAACAGCGTGCGCATCCTCTGGTTTCACCACCTGCAGTTTGTATGCAGAAAAAGCCAATTTAATTTGTGCATGTTCGCCATTTATGGCCCCAGTAGTACCAACTTTTGTATTATGAATATCTGTAGAAAGTAAAAATGAAACACAAACTGTTAAATTTTCCTCCCAGTTCTTTCTGGAGAAATGTGAAATTACTGTGGTCATATATGTCTTCAGCATTTACTGTAAGCTATGATATAAACGGTACTGACAGTCATCATAGGGCAACGTGGACACTAATTAGCACAGCGGAGCTTCAGCTGCACTGGCAGGAAGCTTTGCTCAGGTTGTTTTTTATTAGCATGCCTGTTGATTTATTCATGTTGTGTCTTTTTTTTCCCACTCAGTGAACCCTCAAACCCTTCACATGTTTCTGGCTGCTCTTTATTTTTACTTGTCCTCTACTCTTCTGTGTCAATAGAGGAGCATTCAAAATATCAAAAACCAATCATCAGACGTTTTCATTTGAATAACGGTTAGTTTGAATACTGTCTCAAGGTTTATATTATAAAATAGGCTATTTATGTTTTACAGTTTTCAGTCTTTCATGATGTAAGCTGTTTGATTTTGCTTTCTGTGTAAAACAGTCGGTGTGCCTTTTGACATTTTGTTTCTGACAAACTCATCTTTCAGGTACAGCTCCTCTACCTGTGTAATACCAAACAACATTATTACCTCCAGCTGTTTTCCCCCCATACTATTTTCTGCTTGCAGTCAGTATTGCTCCTTTGGGTGAGTCTGTTTTGCTTCTGGGTTTGACCGTCAGTCCTCCGCATTGGTCCAGACTGAAATATCTCAAGAGCTACTAAATGGATTTCCATGAAATGTGGCACAGACACTGATGGTCCCTGGATGATGAAGCTTACTAATGTCTGTCTCATTTTTGGCTTTTAGTGAAAAATATTGCAACTGTTGGATTTATGAACTTACATTTTTACACATATGCATGGTGG
Organism: Naso minor; assembly: GCA_029874875.1. Classification (NCBI taxonomy): domain Eukaryota; kingdom Metazoa; phylum Chordata; class Actinopteri; order Acanthuriformes; family Acanthuridae; genus Naso; species Naso minor. The sequence continues at coordinate 16,039,793 of JAQFJB010000008.1, forward strand.
CGTGAAGATGAGTCTCACGCTGTTGGTGATCCCCTGACTGTGGAATTAAGTAAAATGTCTCTACAGCTATTGTGTAGATTGCCCTGGAATTTGATGCCCACCTCAGGATAAATTGTAATCACTGTGGTGATTCTTTAATCCTTTTCTAGCTCAGTCATCAGGTTGAAATGTCAATTTGTCCAATGCTTTGGTCTGTGATCAAATATCTGCAAAGCTAATGACATTCCCATCAGCCTTAGCTGTACTTCATGCTTAGTGCTTATTAGCCAATGTTGCTATGTTACTATATGCACTCAGTGCAGATGGTGGACACGTTAATTAATGTCTGTGGCTGAGTATAGCTTCATAACTGTAGCCTTTTTCTGTGCTTCACTGCAAATGTTTTCAGCTTATATGCATTTACAGAACATTCCTTAAACTATACAATAAGCTGCAGGCGTGACTGTGGAGAGCAGGTATGAGATGTTCAGTCATCTGTCTTATTAGACCACTCAAGCAGAAGGGCATTAGCAAAGTAAACACAGCCACTTGATCTGTGCTGCTGTGGAAAGATGAAAAGGACAAATGGGCTTCAGCTCAGCAGCTGTTTGATGAAAAAATGATATCAGTGAGGAAAAGAGACAAGTTAAGCAAAACATATTATTTAATTTGGACATTTATTGAGACATAGACCATTAGAGACACAAATAGAATAGGTTAAGTTGTTTGTAGTAGAATTCTTAAAACGAGGACAAGTAAAAGGATCTGAGTGAGAGTTAAAGGAAACATCAACGCAGTAATTTTGTTGCCGTTTTCATTAACTATTAACAATGACAGGGGAAGCAACAGATAAAGAAGGTTGAAATTTCCAAGCCAAGGCAAATTTTGGCGAAACAAAGGTCGGCAGGATAGCATCAGCAAACTCACTTGTTTATTTTCCCTTCATAAATCGTATTCATTCAGCCTAGTTTCACTCTATATTTCTCCCCTGGACATTCACGCTCCGACTGCAGTGGCTCTGTGCCCCCCTGTGGGGTCCGGCCCACAGTTGGAGAAGCACTGCATAATTAAGACTGTAATTAAAGCTTTGGGCAGCCACAAACTGCTACAACCATCAGTGTGGCCTGGCACAGGCTCCTCAAGTTGCTGAAGCTCCACTGGGAGGATGAGATAATATCTTCCATGGTGATAATCTTCCGACAGTGTGTATTTACTACCGTTACAGTTAGCTTTAATAGGTTGAGTGGACCTACAGGATACCAGTGCAGGAAAAACAAACTGCTTTCCCATTTCTATTTATTTTATATCTTTCGTTTACTCAGCTGTTTCTTTCATTTTGCCGTTGTGTACATATCAGCAGAAATCCTGCAGTCAGCAACCCAGACAGCAACACATGCCTCAGTGAAAAAGGATTCATGTTTGCTTTTCTGTTTTCTGACGTCCGCAAGTATTAAAAATACATGAATCTCCCTTCTTTTTCAGTGAATAGAGCAGTTGCCGCTGCTGCATCAGCAGCCTTCCACAAGGTTAATAAATACATGGTGTAAAGTCATAAAACCCCACTTAATGTCAGAAAACAGGTGTTTTTTTCACATCAACAAGTAAACAAAATGTGTGTTACTGAGGAAAACAGGTGGAGCTCTGCTCGTTGAAAAGCAACAGTTTGTTGCGCTTATGGGAAAGAAAAGCACAGGACAAGAACACAGTAACAAGTTCAACAAGTTCAAGTTTAAAAGTTAGTAACAAACTTAGTGGATTTTTGGAAGTTGTGACATGGTTGACGGATCTAAGATGGGTAAATGTGTAAAATGTTAGTATTCCATCTGTAGGCCTATATCATACATAAAGACTAATGGGGCCATACGCAGGGTTTTAGAAAAACTGAGGTTCACAAACCAAGCTTGCTAGGGGGGATTCAGGGACATTTTAATTTTCTAATTTCTCTAAGATAAATATGTGTGTTTTAAGATGTTTGAAGAGCAAAAATTTGACAACAATAACTTTAAAACTATGACCACTGCTGTGAGGTAATAATGCTTAGACTAGGGGTTTTACAACTACCAGTTTTTACTAGTTGCCAAGTTTTTCAAAGTAGTAGTAGACTAGTCATTATGTAACAAAGGTGCACAAAGAGGAGCTCTTTGAACAAAGCAAATTGTACTCTCTATTGCAAAAGGTTCAAGCATTCCGCTTTGACATGTCAAACTATGCAGGATTACATTTTATTTTCTTGACAAGAAGATAAATAGCCTACCTGTGTGGCTCTTCTGAACAAAAGCAGAACAAAACAAGTCAAACAAAACAACTAGTTTACTGTTGCATACAGCACTGACCAGTGGTAAAGGTAGTCGACTAGTTGATAAGTTGGTGAAACTCCTACTTCACACAGGGACTATCTGTACTGAACTGGAGTATTTGTATTTCTTTCAACTGTCACTTTTCCTCCACTATATCTCCTCAATTAAATGTATATTTTGGTAGATTTGGTAGCCTGCATGCATGCAGTTTTGGTAAATCAGTGCTCCTAGCTTTCAATTTGCATTAATCACAATTCACACACCATTCCAGTCAGTGAAGGTGATGTCAGCTGCTATAAAACTCACAGGCACTTAGAGGCTTTTACTGAAGTGTTATTCTAGTTAGTGTCTAAAACTTCTACCGAAGTCTCCCAGGTACTTCAATCCACTACTTGTGTTGACTAACTAGGTGTGTTGTTGTTGTTTTGATAAACAGAGCCTATACTATTGGTAATTACAGTAAACTGTGGTAATTACATTGCTACACCTCTCAACTTTTGTCTTAAATGTTGAGTAAAGTTTTATATGCATTGCTATTTTTTCAAGTACATTTTACATTTAAAAAAAAGGTATTTGACAACTGTCTGCTCCCATGTTCCCACACATTTCCGCCCTCTTCTTTGCGTGAACCATTATTTTTTTCGCACACTCTACCTCAGCTGCAAATTTGGGGGAGGGCAGCACAGAAATAGCTTTGTCTATTTGGCTGCTTAACACAGTGATGGCAAAAAGATTCTCTTCTCAGAGGGCCTTAGAGAAGATTTTAGAAGAGAGAGAAGGTTTGGAAGATGATGAAAGGGAGGAGTTGTCAGAATATGAAGATCACATTTCCATCAATTCAGAGTCTAACAATGAGTTTGAAGAGGAGGATGAGAATGACCATCAGCCAGCTTCAAAGGAGCCTGTCAGCAGCCAGCAACAGGACCAACAAATAGCACCTGTTTTCCATAAATGTGATCTAACAGAGGACAATCACAGAATTTGACCTAGTATTCTGTCTACATTGCTTGTAATTAGGATTACGCAAACATCTGTTAGGTATTTTACAAAAATTGTTATGGCTATATTGATTTAAAACCACAATAATGAGGTGGGTCCACCAGACCAGCGAACATTGGCTGAGTAACATAAATATGAACACCAAACGAGGGTTAAATCAACAGTCTTCCTCTATTTTGAGTTTCACTGACTCCTTTTAATTACATCATCCCATTGTGGTTTCTCCAAACCACTAGCGAGTCACCAGCTGTTCATCCAAATACAGTAGATGGTTTTAAAGCAACACTATGTAACTTTGACTGCGACCTGTGGCTTCGAAAAATGTAACTTAATGATGCATGTAAATATGTTGCATAAAACAGCAATTTTAGCAAAATGGAGTCATCTTTTATGAAGAAAATGTCCTCTGGTTTTCTCTCTGATGTCCAACGACTGCTCTGCCTCAACTCTGTAATTTACGGAGGTTCCTGAAAGCAACATGTAGGCTTCCTGCAGACCAAAGCTGCAGCTGCAGCAGCAGGTAGTTGTTGGGGA
>JAQFJB010000008.1:16073892-16086115 GCA_029874875.1 Naso minor
GACGTCCCCCCAGTTAAAAATGACAAAATCAGAAACAGCTTAGAGACACTCCACCCACTCCAACTCTGTCCTTCTCCAATTCTTTTCCAGGTTGTTGAGCAGCTGAACATGGCCAAAGCGACTCACAGCACTAAATCTGATCAAATCGATACCTATTTCACTCTCTCACACTTTTTCTATTCTTCCTCCTTATTTCTGACTGTGGCCAGCCATGACAGCATGATTAGAAGGCGATACATCCAGCGGGTCCGACTTGTCTGTGTGCGATGGATAGATTGGCACGAGGGGGAGGAAGATCAGAGAGAGGGCTTAACTATGTCGCACCGCAGTAAGGTGTTAGCGGATCCATTAGTGTAGCGCGCTTAGTAGAATCAAACCCAAGCTTACTGGACTCGCTTGTAATGTGATGTAACTCCTCCATCTCGCCTTGCCATCACATCCCCCAAGAGCGCCTCATGGGGCCAATATGGGAACAGATTGAAAAGTCTTGTAACACCCACAAATAATCAGCAACATGTCAGCCATTTTTCCATGTTTGCCATCACCAGTTTTGTCTGTCAGATGCCCATATTTCTCACAAGTGTCTATTCTTGCCTCTCTGTTCTCTCCTATCTGTGTTGTCTTTGGTTTCCATTCTTTCCTCCGTCACACTCAAAGCTGTGTGGTGTGAGCAGAAATGTATTCCTGTCTTGAGAGCTTAATCTTTTTTTGTTCTGTTCAATGAGTGTTTCTGCACTCCCCTAGATGATTATATCTCCCCATCTCAGTGTGAAGGAAGGTTTATTATTATCTAGGTGCAGAAGATGATACAGAATGATTCTCTCTCAGTGGGGGTCAGTGTGTTGCATATCTACTCACATTTCTCGCATTTTTTATCACTTTGCTGCCTATTTTCCTCATCGGTGTTTTGTTTTCTTTGTGCTTGCTCAGGTTCTGTTAGTTTAGGGAAAATGTATGGAGCCACAGAGTTTCATTAGCACAGCCAGAGCCGGGTCTGAACACATGCACGCACACACAGCTTAGCCATTCATGACTCAGCCAGTAAGCCAACATGATGTGAGCGTATGTGTGGATGCTGGCTGCCTTTGTTTTCAATCTTTTATCAACATCTAAAGACTCTCCACGTACTCTGTCTTCGCGCACTTACCTCTGTGTATAGCTGTCCATTCCAATCACCCTTACCCTTGTCAGTCTCATTCTAGAGCTCATCCTACACTGCACTGTGCATTCACTTAAAAGCTGTGCTCCCTTCCTGCAGCGTGCTTGCATAAGAGGCATAAGAGGTTTGTTTTTCTTTTTGTTTTCCCTCTTTTTTTTTTTTTTTTTGGTCTCACCTGGCTTATCTTTATTTATTTATTTATTTATTTTGCCGTTTCGTGTTTTCAATTTGCAGATCTGCTGCTATGGTTACAAGCTGGCTGTTTTTTGTATGGTTTTGGAAGTCTCACACACACATGTACGCACACACACACACACACACATGCACACACACTTTTTTTGTCTTTTTCTCTGTGTCTGTCTTAAAACTTGTCTTCCATGCCAAAGCTGTGAAAACAAATTTCTGGTTGGAGAACAATGACAGGTCTGTCTCTCTCTCTCTCTCTCTCTCTCTCTCTCACACACACACACACGCACACGCATGCGCGCACACACACACACACACCCTGCAAACCCATTAATTATATAAGTTTACCGACCAGGGAACTTGTACCTTCTACAGTTGTCAGGAGGGACATGAAAGCTGAACTAATTAGCTAAGCAATAAATAAATGAAAATAAAAATAATGGGAAAAAATGGGGGGAAAAATTCATCCACATATTTATTTTAGGGGAAAAATAAGCATTCAAATATAATTAAAAACTGGGTTGATGCTGATCTTTACTATATTTACAATAAGCAGTAAGTCACCCTTCCACCTAGTCAATTGTTATACAGCAACATTAGGTGCTGAAACTGAGAGTGTAGTTAAGCTTGTTAGCAAGCAAAGGAGAGGTTGAATAACTGGCTACAAGTAACGGATAAATGGTTGAAATAAAGTAAAAGTAATGAAAAAAATATTAGAGATGTTTGTTAAAAGTTACAAATAAACAGTTAATATCATCATCTAGCTAATAATGAGTCAATATTTACCGGGCTAAAAGTAATAGGCCTAAGTATTTAAAATAGCTAAACATAATAGATAACACTTAGTTTTGTTATCGAAATAGTTAGCAAAAAGAAATGAAAAAGTAGCTGATTGTTAACTAGCCAAATGTAACAGATAAGTAGTATAATTATTTGACTAAAAGTAAAAGAGAAACCATTCGAATATTTAGCTTTAAGTAATAGATAATTAGTCAAAACATCCACTTTTTTCCACAGTAAAAGTTCCAGTGTGTGGGATTTAGCGTCATCTAGCTGTGGAGTTGCAGATTGCGCCCGATTGAATATCCCTGCTCACTCTTGCAGATGTGTAGGAGAACCTAAGGTGGCCACAAAATGCATAAAAAATATGTGGCGCCCCTTTTTGGTGACAGTGTTTGGTTTGTCCATTCTGGGAAACTGTAGAAACATGGTGGTGCAACATGATGGGCTCAGTGGAGAAGGACCCTCTCCCTCTGCAGATATAAAAGGCTCAAATAAGATAATGAAAACACAACAATTCTCATTTTCAAGTTAGTTAATAGTGTTAAAAAAAAAACATAAAGTCTAATTTTTAATTCATTCATATAAACATATTAGGAACAGGAATAGGTGGGTTATGAAAGGGAATACTTGAGCTCATCTGACAGAGAAATCAACACCAGACAGAAAAGGTTGAATTTGAGCCATTCAGCTGAAAAAAAGTGAAACAGCTCTGTCACGAAACCTCATTCTCCACCTCATGCATTCCCTAACTTTACATATTTCATTTTGCCTAGTGACTCAGTGGTGGATTTGTGGATTCAATCATCACGTATTTATGAGAAGCCCTCAAATGCACTCCAGTTCTGGAGGCGTGGTGGTGAAAGAGATTGTTTTTTTCTATCCCACTCATCCTTTCTACAGTTTTTATCTTTGTTGGCACTCATCCTCTCCGTCTCATTTCCCTCCGACTTCTATTCCTCTGAGCTTTCTCCAAGGGAGCTGATGACACGACTGAAGCATGAACCCAATCAAGGCCGAGCTCTGATAGACTTACAAACGTCTCCTTTGCTTGATCGGAACATTGACTGACACCATCTCATAGGCTGAGTTAAAAGCAGACCCACATTAAACGGATTTATAACCCTCATTTGCAGGAACAGTTTGTTGCTATCTTTCAGTACATAATGAATCATAAATGCCAGTTATGGTTCTGATCAAAATTGTTGTGATGGATCCTTTTTATCTGTTGTTACGAAACGACACCCTTTTTCTGATTCCTTTGGTGCGCTTGGGCGCTGGAGATTCCATTCGTCAGGGTAATGGGCCCCCTGGAAGCAGAAAATGTCAATTTATTGAGATACATAGCCTTTATACATATAGCCACAAACTCTTAAAGATCCATGTCTGTCAAGCACTATACAGTAATAACACTGTGGCAATAAAAAACAGCCATGTGTGAACAAGATATAATTTGGTGTGGTGTACATGAGCCCCTGCTCACAGGAAAATGGACCAGAGTGGATATGGATTACAGTAAGACGAATGCACTCTTCGCATTAGTAGCTGTTATCCTAAGCCCATCAGCAGGAATTAGTTTTAACATCCAAATCATTAAAAACAAAACTGTAAATCTTTCGACTTACACAGCAGTCAATGAGAGCCTAATCCTTTTTTTATCAAAGGCTGAAGTGTAAAAAACGTGAAGGCATATGGGCATTGCCTGTCAGCTTTAACTCTAAGTCTTTTTTTATTATTAAGGACAGACACGTCTCTTCATTTAAGTATTCTGTATTTGGATGTATCCATTTAGGAAAAGGAGAGCCTTTATGTTGTTGACTAACAGTGGGATTAATCGACCTGATGAAAGGAACTGAAAGTCTTAAAATCTCATCCTGAGCTCATTTAAAAAGCACCAGTCCCGAAATTCGCCCTGTAAATAGAAAACACAAATGGTGTGGGGGCAGTTATCAGTGTCAGTTTCCTCATTTACCTTCTAATCTAATTAAGCGTTTTTTTTCTTAATTTTTCCTCCAGTTCTTACTCCAATCTCTTGGATTTGATTCTGTATTTCTGTCACTGTACTTGCACGATGTGGATCGTTGTACTTCTTTAGAGACTTGCTCCTGGTTTCCACATGAATGTGTATTGTCTTTTAATTTCCAATCAGTTATTCATGATTTCTATGACTTTTTTTTTTAACTGTATTTCCTCCAAAATATCATCATATCATTTTACTTTTCCCAGATATATTTCCATCCTGTCACTGCGTCTTTCCTGTATGAAAGTCACAACTTATTTATTTATTTTTATATTCATTCCTGCCAGTAAAATCCGGGATCAGCCCAGGCCAGCAAGTAATGAATTATAGCTGTAATATTCCCCACTGGCGGACAGCCAAATCTCGTCTCTATACACTTTTGAAGGTGTGTGTGTGTGTGTGCGCGTGTGTGTGTGTTTGCTGTTTAAGTGGAATGATCTGTCATCACCATTCCCGTCTTCTTCCTGGCAGGATGTTCTATCATATGCATGCACATTTTCACCGAAAATGCACCGTCATGTTTCTGTCATTTGCACAGTCATGATTATCACCTTCTTCCCAAACTGTAATCTCATGCATCTGAGAGAGCTCACCCTCGGGCTGACATCTTAAAACTGTCCCCACGTTTAAGTGAAAGAGACAGATAAGCGTGCGCCACATATGGCTTTCACACGTTACTGGGTTCATGTTGTAATCACAGGGAGTAAAATTGCCTTAGATTAGAATCTAGGACCGAATTCATAATCCTCAGAGTGTGTCAGCCAATCTAAGTGTCCTCTTTGTGACAAGGCCCTGACTCTTTCAGCTGACTTTAATTCTTTATAACCATCGTAAACCAGGACACTCTGCAAGCAAATCATCTTGGCAACCAGGCAAGCTCTTATACGGTGTGAAATATGTGCTGGGCTGCTGCTCGTTTTGGCAGATGTCTAAAATAACTAAGCCTAATTGGAGGGAAAAGGACAATCCCACAGAGGGTACTTAAGTCATTCGGCTCTGGACCTGAAGACATGCAGAATGTTTGGCCAGAGTGCGCTATGATGTGCCCTGCTTTCATCAGTCACAGTTGCATCATTTCACTCACTTGCTGGAGCAGGTGAATTTTCTGTATGCATTTATGCATGTTTTCATGTCAAGCGCACGTGTGTGTGTGGGAAATGCAACCAAGTGGATCTGACTTGTGTAAGCTAACGAGGGAACACGACAGATTCATTATGTTTTCCTCATAGATATTCTATGCAGGGCCTCAAACATGGATAAACACTGACGACAGTGTCATTTATCCTGTCAATTATGTGCCAGACACGTCTCCATTGGGTTAATGATTGTAACCGAGTGTCATTCATATGTACATACAACACGCTGACACAGTCCACAGGGTTTTTTTTCTATGATGTGAGTTTTGGTAACACCCTTCATTTTGAGGCCATATGAGTTTCATTCATTTGTGAGCAACAATCATTGTCCTCCTCCCGTGATTCTTTGATTTTTTTTTTCTTTGCATTTGCATGCAGGTTGCTGCTCAACAATTAAAGCACATTTTTCCTTTTACACTAAGAGTCTTGCACTATAACCAAGGGCATGCGCAGCACTCATTGTACTGCAACAATGATAAGGAGAAGCAGAGTGTGGGAAGAACATAGCGTCTGATTTGGCTGTAGCGCTGCCTTCTGTCTGATCTTCAGCTAAAAAGGCCCTAACTCCTACAACAGGCTTATAACCCCTCGCTAATCCCCCCTTCTGACTCATTTCACTGCAGTTTGAAGCTCTCTTCAAATCTCTTGTTCACATGCTGCCATTCGCTTGCACATGCACAAACACACACACACACACACACACACTCACACTACGAGCACTCACGCGCACACACACATATGCCAGAGTCTCTGAATAACAAAACCCTTCAGTTGAAATGGAAATGTCTCGCTGGACCGGTAAATTGGACTGTGAGAAATATCTTTAGCCAAATGTTCGCACACAGGCACAAGCAGAGACACAAGTAGACACTGCAAATCCATTTTGTGATTTTGTGTTTTAATTATAAGTGCGTGGGTGCTCGCCACCCATGACCTCCATTACTGATAGTTTTTTGTTTTCTTTTAGCTTGTATTAAATGTTTTCTTGTTTCTAAGCACAATGGCTTTCATGATGAGAGGAAGAAGGATCCCCTCCATGGACACACACACGCAAATACGAACCCAACACTCATTCGGTCCCTTACATACGTGTCACATTGCCTGTTCCTCGTCTCTTTGTTCAATCCAACCTAAAATTAACATTTTGTCTTCATGCAGACCAAATTGAAAATGGTGAGTTTTGTGACTGAGCAGCTGTCAAGGGTTTTCAGGGCACAGAAAGTAACCCCTCCCTTCGACAGGAGGCCTTTGTGTCATTATTAAAGATTAATGTTTTTACCAGCACCGAAGGAATTAGCATTAGTGACGGTTTTAGTGTCAAATGCTTGTTTCAGAGCTGTCACTCGCGCCCGCCTCCCTAAAATGAGACGACTTAATATCATGGCACTAATAATACCGCCTCATCACAGTGCCAAAATAGCAGATCACAGTCATGGGTTTAGTGGAAGGGGCAGAAATATGGACAAAAAGACACAATTCTGTCACACTGCACCCTGATGATATTCATTGGAGGCTAAAGCTACTGCTATTTAGGACCGTTTCATATTTGATTAGCTCAATTGTCCCTTGATTACCATGCTGGTCCCAGCATTAATGGATCCACTCCTGTTTAGGATGAAAATGAGAAGCATCAGTGGCTAACCAACCATTTACTGATTTGACAAGTAAATAGCCTAAATAACTGCATTCTTATGTCAAATTCCAAAAACGAAACCTCCCATTTTAGCAGAGCTTTTATTTCAGATCAGTAGTACTTAACAGTCTTCAAACTCTGCATTGCAAACCATAAAGAGATGCATACTGCCTGTCTGTGCATACTAATAGATGCATGCTATTCATCCGTCTGTAAAAGGTCCCCACACTGAATATAAGGCAAAATATTTCTCAGCATTTATACATGACAACACTCCAGCAGCTCCCACTGATATATCGTCTTGCCTTCAGTGTGGCGCTTAACATGCGCGCTCCATCTTCATTGCCCTGTGGAATTGCATTGACCAGCCACATGTGAATAGCATATGAATATGGTTATGGAGAGATGGATATTTACCATGCAGAACATATCACCGTCACCTTATTCAGAACCATTAGGGTCTGTACTCAAACAATATTTCAGCTCTGCTCAAAGGCCAGGCAGTCGAGGATTATTTTTTTTTCTCATAATCCATTTACCTTTGTTCACCGGACAGGAGTTAAATAGTTCTCACTGTAATTCATTTGCTCTCGGCCTCTTGACGTATGCTTTAACCCAGAGACTAGTTTACAGCCTCCTGTGTAAGATGAGGTGTAATAACTCTGTGATGAGGACGGGCTTATCACCAAGATGTATGGACTATTTAAAGACCTCATTACATAAATGAATCTAAGACGGGTTCAATAAGCAAATCTTCCGTTTTAATTTTTTTGACTAGAATACTGTGTTTTAGAAGTCCCTTTTTAAAGAATAGCTCATTGGCAGAGCTTTGGACCTACTTTAATATTTTTTAATGCAATAGTATTTTTGATAATACTGAGTCAAAAGGTTTTTTGTAATGGAAAAGGAATCACTTATAGAGCCACAAATCCAAGAATTAGCAGTATCAGAGGCTTAATATCCTACCTTGCAGCTCTACAAAGATTTTAGCCTTTTTAGCTTAGTGTTCATCAACTGCAGCAGGTTTGAAATGTATTAACTTTAAAGTGACACTACCTAACCAGTGCTAAATGGCAGACAAAATTAGCTACTAGCTAGTTAACATAGCAGATAGTCTTGCAAGTTAAAGACAGATATTGCTGTTAGTGGGAATAAAATTCAAACCAAAATGACAATAATTATGAGGTGAATATCACTGCAAATGATTGTTAGTGTTGCTCCTTGTTTTATAGATGTGTAGGGGGAGAATCATTTGCTAATAGGCTAGCTACGGCAACACTAAGGCGCTACGGTTGTGTTTTGATGTTTGTGTGCCCTTAATTAGTCAAAGATTCATCTTGTTCTAACTATGTGGACTGCTGAAGGTATTTATTTATCTGCAACTTTGCTACTCTTTGTTAGCCAAATGATGTTTCATCATCAGGTTTTTCAACATATTTGGTTATTTTATGTGAAAGACCAGAAGTGACAGACCCAAACTAGGCTATCCTTAACTTACCAAAAAACACAAATTTGATACAGCAAATTAAAGACAGAGTAGTTACTCTGTGTAAAACCTTTTTTGCTCTGAGAGGAGTATTTCGGAACGTGTAGGCAATATTTTCTTTTTTAGGACTTGAATATCCTCGCCACAAACACAGCCCTTCCTCCAACTGTTTCCTCGAACTGCACTGGAGTGTGTTCCATCTAATTTCCACTTCTGTTTATTGCTAATTGTTAACTAATGAATTGTTTTCGATTCGTCTTTAAGCATACATAACTAATGTACAGTAAAACAGCTCCTGCTTAGCAAGGGAAAGCCAATAACAGCAGAGAATTAGAATAAGCTTCGAGCTGCGGAGGCTTTCTGTAATATATAACATTAACATCCTTGGGATAACTTTTCAAACTCCATGTTTGCCGTCTGTCAACACTTATATTTAAAGCTTACCGTAGGTTTTCAGAGAAAATTATTTTTGCAAAAATGTTGGAAGGTTTTAGTGCACTGGGCACAGATTAATACACTCGCAGATAAGCACACCACTGTTAATTGCATTATAGTACATTGCTCTAATAGTGCAACGTCCTTGCTTTTGCAGTCTTGCTAAAACACCACAGTACCAATATTTGTTTATATTTAATGCTGAGACTGTTAGCTTTTATGCTAATTGGAAACTAGGTGGTGCTTGTTACTATGCAAATACAAATGGACACAAACCCATCAAGGCGCTTTAACCAATGTCAGTCGATGTCAGTTAACGGCTTGTCCTGACTGAATAAACAAAGTAAGAGAGGAGGAAGGGATGAGAGAGATGAGAGGGTACATGTTTGATTATCCTCTGAAGTGAGGGATGTGCCTTTAATCCCCCTCTAACTAATCCCTCTCCTCTTGGAGGGTCCTCACTGCCTCGGGGCGAAAAGTGTTGTAAGTCCCGAGTGTGGATACAGCTCACACTCGAGGGCGTTTTTACATCCATGAATCCCTGTCATTCAGCACACTGATTTCTTTTTGTGCCAGGATGTTTCATATTGAGAGCGAAATGGATATGTTCACAATTTATATTATGAAGTCAAATACAGGAAAGATTGGTTACTATGACCAACATTTTACATTTTACAGACTGCAGACAATATAAAGCTTCCTAAATTTTTATGATCGCCGTATATTTCCTTGAGAGCTACCATGACACTGACATATTTGGTTTTTTAGTGACAAATCCTCATTGCTACAAGTTTGGATTGGAATAAAATTTGTTCAGCTGCAGATTTTCAAGCTGCACCACAGATTAATCCTAAGGAGTTGACAAAGTTTATGTTGAACACAAATTAGCAAACATTAGCATTCTCACAAGCTAAACTTAATTGTTGAACATGGTAAGCATTATACTTTTAGCATGTTAGCTTTGTGATGTATTTGCATAGCAACTTTAGCTTTCAACTCAATGCATCACTACACCTCGGCATAAAGCATGACAAAGTCATTAGTTTAGAATATTTTTGATAGTACTCACAAAAAGACATGATATGATTATGAACCATTAACTGTGGTCACTAAAGATGGATATTCATTCATTTCAAAGTGCTTTTAGGTCTCTTTAGACATTTGCTCTCTCTAGTACATCTCTCATTCTCCAGACTGATTCATTTTTTCCTATCAAGAGCTTTTCAAGCTGCAATTAAAAAGTAAGGTCACAAAAATGGTGGATGATGAACCCGCACTTGAGTCTTTGCCATGAAGCAAATGGGAAAAAAACGGGGGAGAAAAAAAAGGATAAACTGGCTGCTAATTGTAATTCCCTAAGCACCACTGGAACTTGAAACCTCAGCTTGCTTTATCCCAAGTACTGAGTTTCAGCTGCCTGTACCCATTATAGGCTAACATGCCAGAGCCTATCTTGTGCCGTTCAATTCAATTTAGGCAAATGAATCTCCCGGCTCCAGATAGCATTCTCTCGCAGCTATAGCAATGCTCCACGCAGACAGCAGCTGTCATACAGGACAAGTTGCTGCATAATGTATACCAAATGCTTTGCCCGTGGTATCAATGTGTGATCAATATGCAATAAAAACTCATTAAGGCATTCTATGTTCTGTCATGGAAATTAATTCCGGAAGACAAATCTGTGATGTGTCACCCTGGATATGATTTCAGTCCATCCATGCAGAAACAAGTTATTTAAAGCCAGAAATTGAAAACGGAGATCGGTGGGGGGGGGTATGAAAACAGAGATGGAGAGAGAAAAGGGGAGGATAAAACCAACCCATCTGGAAGAGAAGAGACAGAAAGAGTCTATGACAGCCCAGCATAATGAGATTTGGTAGTCTGTGTGGCTTTCTATTCACCTGAAAGGGAATTCACAAAAAAAACACACACTGTTTTCTATTCTGCTTGCATCTTTTCAAACCATCATTGCTCTGTATATCCATCCCTCCCACTCTCAGTGATTTAAGCATCTGGTGGATCAATCATCTGACTGTTTATTGCAAATAGTGTCTTATTACCTGCTTTAAAGGCAGTGAGACAAAAAAATGGGACTGATATGTGTTATCTAGCCATATGTTCCATTTGCTAAACGTGCGAGCAACACGGCCCAGCAGGATGTTTTTGGATGTTTTTGCCACGGATGCTATTTCAGTTTAATCTCGCTTTGTAAGGCCCCCGTGTTGGGATTATGCCGTCAGCTACGGGAGGCAGCAAATGCAGAGTGAGTTTTAGCGCGGAGGAATCTGTCTGCATTCCCCTCTGTCGGTTAAGGACACAAACATAACAGACGTTACAATAACAGCTCAATCTATATGATAAAATGCAGCTGCTGGAGAATGCAGGTTTCCTTCCACTCTGCAAGGGTTTCATATATTAATAATACAAACACAAACATCCAGCCTATGTTTACACATTTCCTCCCACTTGACATTATTATCTGATCCACATATTGTTGTGATTTGGAGTAATATGAACATCCAGCTGTTTTTGATTGATTGTCTTAGTTTCTTTCTGCGTTTGAAAGTATGGCCACCGGCTACACTGAGCTGTAAGAGACACTGACAGCATCTCTTTTCCAAAGAGGAACAAAAGCATATAAGTATTGATCGGGACCTCTTCTGACTTTTATGTGGACTGAGCTTAATTCCCTTACAGGACTCCTGGACTTTGAAGATGAAGCAGAAGCACATGTTTTCAGTTTCACTGAAACAGCTGATTGATTGAATGGTGGCAGAAGTGCTGGATGTTTGATATGTTTTGGACTGCGTATTCACACAATACACGCACTTTTTGTTCATTTTCCTCTTTTATTAGGCCTATCTTCTGTGCTGAAATGGTATATCGATTCATATTTCATTATCCCAGTCATTTAGTAGCCAGCTTTTGAGTGCAGTAGCTCATGCTGGCTCCACTGACTTGTAATCAATGATGTGGATTACTCACATGAATTACTAAAATCAATGTAACAGACTCATAATCATTATTGTGGACTGGTAAACCTCCATTAAGGTTGGCACTCAGTGAATTTACCTGATGGTGACTGCAGTTTTGTCTTTTGTTAAATTAATGATGCTCTGCCCTCTTTGTGGGCTATTGTATTATGTGACGAGTTGTTTTCTGCACAATAAAATGCTCGCTATTTTATTTGTTCCTGTATTTTTTGTTTGTTTGGTTTTTTTTTGTCTGCAGTGTCGTGTTTTGGCTGCTGTTGGAATGCATGAAGATTTGTAAATCTGTAATGCTGAAAGGCTATGTGTGAGAGTGCATGTAGATGCTTTTGTGTGCATGCTATGACTGCAGTATTTTGTTCTGAGTCAGATCCTGTGAATAGCTCGGCTAATTTTCC
>JAQFJB010000008.1:16126600-16137082 GCA_029874875.1 Naso minor
GAAAACGCTTGCTAATGACTGCTACTAAGGTACAACTGTCAAGCTGTTGTGGGAGGTAAACAAAAAATCAAACATGCTAGTCCTTCTGTGGTGAAGTCGTAAGGCATGCATTGGTTGTCGTCCATTATGACACACTACGCAAGATGAAACGATCAGTTGTCATGCCCAATGCTCATTGATTGCTTCCGAGCCTACCCGACACCCTACGTCCTCCGGGTCGAGTTATTATTGGGTTGACATTGTATAGTCTGACCTCGGCATTAGTGTGAGAACGGTTTACAAGAAGTTTGCTTCTTCTTCTTTTTTTTTTAGCTAGCTGACACACCATTTTGGCAAGGTAAGCAGTGATATAAACAAGTCACTGCTAATGCTATAGTCTCTAAGCAGTTAGTTACACAATTGCAACTCATATTTTATGCTGCATTTGCATTCAGTCATGTCAGCAGAATGAAAAGAACAAGAAAGTGCCAGCTGAAAATGCATTTAGTAAGAATTGTTACCTGCAGTGCTAGATGATGATCACAGAATGTTGATAGCTAAGTAGCTTAAATTGATAAATGTTTGACAGCTGGCCTATTTTTGACCCTCTGTCTAAAAAGTTTACCCAAATAACATGGATTATTGGATGTCAGTCCCACTACAAAATGATAGCAAGTTAGCTAACCTCTTAGTAACGATATCCAAGTGGAACTCAATATATGTCATGTTATTGAATTTAAAAATGCATTCAGGCATGTAAGAGATGCAGTTCATAAACCAGGCTGTTTAGAATTAGTGCATCCAATAATGTTTGCTACATAGATAAATGTGCAGAAATGATTCCATATGCTGTCTTTTGCATCCATCAGCTTTTTGTTTTGTGGTGTGCAGTTGTTATAAATTGCAAATTTTTCTAATACTACAGTATTAAGTGGTATTTTTGTTAAAATGAGTTGCAGGGAGGTGTTTGTTGAATGTTAGATCAGAGGGACATTTTAGAGAAAGCTGTCTGGGTCTCCCACACATCCTCCTCAAACTACATTTATGCAAAAACCACTTGAAAATCTCAGGTGATGGAGCAGACACACGGGGCGTACAGAATGCAGTGGTTATTGAAGTAGTGTGAAGCAAAATACTGAAACACTATATACTGCATACTATGGGTTTTTATTGTGAGCAGTCTGTGTGTATTGTCTGAGTCAAAATCAAGCTGTTGGTGGACCCTTACTGTGTCGGTGATGGTAATAGTTTGCCAGAGCCTTGGGGGAGCTGCTCAGCAGGCGATGGTGTATGTGTAGCCTATGTGTGCGTCTGTCTGTGTGTTTGTGCGCACATATCAGCAGGAAAGGGTAGGGCAGGCCCCATAGTGCATGTCTCAACAGCCAAGTCATCAACCCTTTTTAATCCAGCCCAGCAGGGATGTGTTTGTGTTTTTGACAGTGTAGTATGTGTTCTGTTTGTGTGTGTGTGTGTGTGTGTGTGTGTGTGCGTACACGTGTTTGAAGAAGAACTGTACGAGATCTGCTGCCATAAATTTGGTTATGTTATACTCTAAGGCAAGGCAAAAATCTGTCCAGATGTATTTTCAACCAGACATGTTTCTTTGGTTTCGACAGGAATATTGACAGGATTGTCTTTTGTCTGCGTCATGTTGGTTTCGTCTGGTTGTGTTTGATTGTATTGCCTTAGTCTAACCTACATCCCCCTGTCTCTGCCCAACCCTCTTCTTTTATCTCCTGCAGGACGAATGTCATAGGATGAACACTGCTGGTGGGGTGTGTCTGTCTGTGCTGTCCTCTCTCCTGGCTGTGGCTGGGGCCCTGGCTGCCGTGTCTGCCCTCGCTCTAGCTCCTCTCTCTGCCCTGGCTGAGGCTGCCTATGGGGCTGCGGATGGCGTCCCCGGCACCGGGGCAGAAGGGGCCCCCTCTCCCATCTCCCAGTCATGCTCCAGCCTTGTAGCTGGGGTGCTCTATGGCTCTTTCTCCCTAAGGGAGCTTTTTCCCTCTAGGGCACCGGGCTGTTCCTGGTCTCTGGAAAACCCCGATCCCACCAAGTACTCCCTCTACCTCCGCTTCACCCGCCACCCTGTCATCTGCCGGACACACGCCCCCATGCTCCTCTCCCTAGACCACCATCTGGCCAATCAAAGCTGTCCCCTTCAACTACAGACAGTCTCTGCCAGGGATCAGGAAGTCATTGATCTTTGCGGCAGCCAATCCAACTCAGATGGACCGTACTCCTTCCTACAGTTTGATAAGAACTTTGTCCAACTTTGTCTAACGAGACACCCAGCTGTAGATAAGCCTCAGGTTACAAAGGAATTGCTGGAGTTGAGACTGGTAGAGGTGTTACTCATTAACAATGAGAACTCCAGTCAGTTCACCTGCGGCGTGCTCTGCAGATGGTTTGAGGAGTGTTTACGCACAGGTCACAATGGAGACCAGGAAGTTTCTGATGGAGATGGTTGTGGGATGACCCAGACAGGATGTGTCTGCCCGAACCACAACATCATGGCACCACCTATTCCGTTGCTCCCGGAGACGCCCCATAGTTTCAGCAATGGTTCACTGGTTCCTGACGATTGCTGCGTCACTGAACTGCATTCCAATGATGCAATCGCCATAGCACCCAGAGATGTCCGACAAGGTAGGATTGTGTTATGCTTGTACACACTTTCATGTTTTACTTTTGCCTTGAAACACAATATGCAATAACAAAAATTAACAAGTCACATATTTTTTTTTGTTGGTGGCTCATACATTATGAAAACTCTTTAAGAATTCAACCACATACAAACAGTTGCTTACTTGTGTACCCAGCAAGCAGCAGAAAATAGACAAGAAAAGTTTGCCTTGTTTTCGTGCCTTTTGATACCACCTCAGGGAGGTGGCTTTCCTGCGCTTGACAGAGAATTTATTATTTGAATTTTTGTTTGTTGGCTTTTAATTGAAAAACGAGGCAGTTCAAAGTGGGCCCTTTAAACCTTCCATCAAAAGATTTGTAACTGGCTGTCAAAAATTCAGCCTTCTGATCTATATTTTAGAGATCCCCCCCATGTAGCCAAGAGACATGGCTCCTCGGAATTTCCATGTGGCACGTTGTTGTCTGTGCACGTGTGTGTGAAACCATCTGTTGACAGTGCAAGTATTAGATCAGATATGACGCCAAAGCACACGTTTGTGCACATGGTCATTCAAACATTGATGAATTGAAGATGAAGCTTACACTCCTTTGCACAATAACACAAGGGGATTTGCATGCATGTGTGCATTTGCATGAATCAGCGTGTGTGCCTGTAAGCGACATAATGTGGATAAGTGTTTCATCCAAGCAGAGCTGGACACGTGCTTGTGCTAAAGCTTTCTTAACCATTTCAGTTCATCATTGCCACCAGTCTTTTCTTTACTGTAACCAAATTAGACTGATGTAAAAGTAAACAGAGATACACTGAGAGACATTGCACTTCTCCATATAGTTCACTCAATTACTTGATAATTTTCGTTTGAGAGGATTGCATACATGTTTGCAGGCCTAATTAGAACTCATTTATTCTTATTGCTCAGCTTGGCCTGCCTTCAACAACACACTAACACACATATTGGGAGCTCTAGGGAGAATCTTATCTTGCTGGTGGGAAGGTTATAGCCCTCCGGATTTAATCTGAAGGAGGGAGACTTTGGATTCAATCAGCAAGGGGGGATTTTATCATCTATTTAATCACCATCACTCTATCATTTATTTTACTCTACTTTTACTAGAAAGAGAGGGACAGATGAAGAAACATGTGTAGGAGGGATGGTTGGTCTTTTACCAGTAGGACTTGGACTGATGCACTGTTGCTTGAGACAAAAAGCCAAATGCTCTGTAAATTGATGCCAAGTGTCAGGGTGAGTCTAAATTTATGACAATTGCCTCGAAGCTCTTGTTGGCTTTTCAGCATCTCACCTCAAAGACACTTTCATTGCATATATACTGGTTAGCAACTAGTGACTCAGTGAAGGATCACTTATGAAGACCGCTGTGAACCACGGAGAGTCCCTTGAAGAGAAGATAGCCTGAAGAGTGTAAGCAAGCCTTTGAGCGTGATGTGCTGTTTTCGTCCAAACCATTCCCTTATGTCCTAATTACCCTACAATATCAGAATCACTGTAAACCCAATACTGTGCTGTCAGAGTGAGATCCAGAATCTTGCCTCTGTCCTGTTTTTCTCTCCTGTCCCCTTTCTCTATCCAACAAAAGACAAACACCAACGCCCTCGCTGAGTCTCTTAAAAACAAAGCTTAAATCCTTGCTTTCTCCCCTCTCATCGATCTTACACCTCTCTAAATCTTTTTCTCAGGTTTTTACTCTGCTCGGCTCCTCATTTTATGGTGCAGATTAGAAAAATGGTTTACTTTTTCACTTCTGGAATGTAAAATATTTGCCATGCGAAGTGATTAGGGACCATTTGCTATTTATTTTGGGAAGAGGAGGGGTGGGGTTGACCACAATATCCACATGGATTTTGGATTCGATCGGCTCCGTTCTCATACTCAACCCAAGCCTCATCAGAGACTCAGCTTGCTATGCACTGCTGAGTCTCAGGTCCATACTGCCCACAGCATTAGTGGACTCCTACTAAAGGCTCCTACTCTTCCCTATACGTGCAGTAATCATTAAAAAAAAAAAAAAAGTACTTGCCAGTTCGACAAGGTCGCTATCAGTGTTGTCGCAACTTGCCTTTATTTAATATTGCCAGTTTTCAGTAACAAGGGGATTTTTGGTCCACCAGAGAATGAAATTCCTGTCAAAGCAAAGATGACGCTGGCCATGTTCAGGGTGATTGGTTATTCACTCTAGTATAGAGCGGAAATTTTAACCCCAGCATGCTTTGGGGCATTGTCCTTTGGTTTAGGGACTTCAAGCCAATTGAAAACCGTGTTTTGAGTATAAGGGTATGTGTTCTAAGTCACTCAAATGTTGCCTGTTGCGCACTATTGGAGTTGATGTTCTGTACATGTGTTAATGAGGGATAGCAGCTGTTTTTGTGGTGAACACTTTAATGGAAACCATGAGCTCGGATGCTGAGCTTGAGTGTTAAGTATCCTTGTTTAAGAGCATGCTGACTGCCTCTTTCACAGTAAAAGAGACTGAAGTGCTTTACAATATTGCAATTACAAAGTGAGCAGTGATTAAAATAAACAATTGAAATAGTGCATGGTTTGGGGGCATATCAATTTTCTTACAGAGAAAGAGAACCCCGTGGTTTTGTGGGGTCTTACTCCAAAAAAACCCCCCAAAAAACAAAGAAAATTTTTAAAAATTTTTCCGCACGACCATTAATCACAGTTTGTACATTGATGTTTTGCCCCCACTGCCATGTGTATGTAAATGTGAGGATGAATAAAAAGCAGACTGAAAAGCGCTTTGGATAAAAATTGCAATATAAATGCAGCCATTTACAATTTCATAGTATAGTTAGTTTTGAGCTCTCAATTAAAATAATTTAACATAAAATTACAGAAAAATAAAAGCAAGGTTAAGGATACTGAAAAACAGACTGAATCAATTTTAAAATTTATATGGCTGTCCTTATTAAATTCATTTTTTCAAGGCCAAGTGCTTTGAGTGACCCACCGGTTCATTGAATCATAAACGGCATTTGGTCTTTTTCCTTGACTAGAAAATACACTTTTTCTCTCTCTACCCTTGATTATTTTAATGAAGCAGGAAAGAAACCAATGCTACAGAGTTGTAGGCAGTATGTCCATTCCTCTGCATGTACTGTATTTGCATCATCAATTTCCATTAAATTGATACAACAATTTACATACTCCTCAAAATGTACATTTAAAGCTTAAGCACAGTCTTCTCTGAATTGTCAAAATACCATAAAGACATTGTTTGCGGACTACATGGACAGTTTTTATCCTCTAGTCTATTATCAGACCGACCTTCACTAAGCTCATTGCATTTATTCTGTATCTGCAAAAGCCTCAGATGGGCTCTCTGCCTAAAGCTGAGGCTCGTTTTCTTGAGGTCACTGTATCTTTATTATGTGTCTGACAGGTACAGTGACCAAATTATACCTTGCATGCCATGTGGTGACCTAAAGGGATATCACTTCTCTGTGCCGGTGAAATCTGTCAATAATTAAGGGTATTTAGTGCAGAAGACTGTTTGTCCTTCATCCTGCAAGTTAGAGGAGAAAGAGATCATTTTAAAAAGTACATCTTAATGAATGACGTCCTGGGTCTTTGGCCATCAAATCTATGAATGTATTACTTCATGACACTGAGAGCAGATTTGAACCACATACCTATGTGAAACACAGTTAAACAAATAATGTCACATTTACATTTAAATTGGGTATTACAGGCCAAGGCAAGCTGAATTTCCCTATTTAAATCAAGTTTGCTATTCTTTCCTACCTACTCACTTTGTGAAGGTATCTTTCTCTGCTTCTGTTCAGCATTATTTGTCACAGTTGGTGCAAGCAGGTTAATAGGAAAACATGAGATAGAACCCTAATGCAAATGCAGGATGCAGAGCTGAACCAGTTCAATGATCGAATGCACTAAATCCAAGGTACAACAGGGCTTACAGGACAGCGGGGCTGGCAAGGGTCAAAACAAGATAAAGGCAGTCAAAAAGTCCATTGTTGAGAAGGCAGGATAATTAAACAGCAGGAGAGCAAAATCCTAGGATGAAGCACTTTACATGGGGTACGAAGACTAACTGAGAGAGGGAAACACCTTTCACTCTGCCAGATGAATGAGGTACCCTTCCTTTACGTCAATTTACAGAGTCACTGACCGCAAAAGGTCTGCATGACGTAAATGTCTTCATGCGTCCATCTGTGAGGGTCCATGTGGACCCCTATTAGGACATTCACGCATCAGCAAAAATTTGAGACTGTACAACACAAAATTGCATGTATTCAGTGAGTCCTGAACAGCGTAGACTTGCTGTAGGAGGGTTTTATGACCCACTTCCTTTCCAGGCAGATTAGTTTAGGATGGTACTCAATATGTGGGCACTCTGCAATTACGCGTAACACAGAGTTGTGGTCGGGTGATGTTGTTTTACTGAATGTCAGGACTACTGGAAATTAAAAAATGAAGACAAACTTCAGATCCCCTGGTCCTCCTGTCAATCAAACACCCCCACCACAACACCGTTAACAGAGACTCATCATAACTGACATGGAGTTCAACAAACATTCTGTGTCACCCTCTCATGTTCATTTTCCTCTCCTCACCATGATAATGTTGTCTTTGTATTGATCTTCATGCTACCTTTCCCTCCTCTTGCCTCCAAAATCTTGATTTTCTTCAGTCCAAAGAAATCAACAACATGAAAATATGCTTGTGGTTGATTTTGCACCAAACTCCTGTCCTTGAATGAATGCATTTTGTTGGGAAAAAAAAGCCCAACATGCAGCTAATTAAGATTTTGATCAAGAGTTTGTTTAGTGCCTTAATATATTCCTCCAGACATGATAGTCAGCCTTAAAGTAGTCATCAAAACCTTCAACTTATTCATATACAGAGGCTCAACTGCCCTGTTTAATGCACAAGGTATCTCTTTTGCGTCTGTATGTGACACACTGGGTTCTCAAGTAACACAGTCTAAACGTGCAGCCATATCAGATGCTCATAGCATCTGCTCCACCCAACATGGCAGAAAGACCAACAAAGAAGACTGTAGAGACTCAGAGTTTGTGGTTCTGTTATTTATGTGGACAATGGCAGGCCTTTTGCGATCTAGGCCAATTCTAATTTATGATTCATCCATAAATCACTACAGAGCGGTGACAGAGGACAGTGTATCACCAAAGCAACAGGCATGTCCATGGTTCTTTACAACTGGACCCAAGATCAGTCCCTTGGGCAAATGCTTACTGTGTGGATTACGGAAGGATGTGATATGATCAAATCAAAAAGATATTTGATTATTAAATCAGAAATAAGTTTGCCCTTCAAGTGTAATCAGTTGTGTTAAAGGCTGTATTCATGTGAAATCATGAATGAGCTCACGTTGCCTGCATTTGTCCACCACTGCACTACTAGCACCGCAGTGAATATGTCACTATGATGGATGATTGATGCCTTCCAGCCTTCCTTCTGCTGGTGATTGAGAACTACAGGGCATAAGGGGTTAGAGCTGCAATCTGGACCAATATACGGAGCTCCTTACTGTGTCACCTCATCACTTCCACCCAGCTCACCGCCAGCAGCTTTAAGCTCATCTAACAAATTGAATTCAGATCAAATTTACTTTAATGTGTTAATATAGGCTTCTTAATGTTATCAGCTACCATGGGCAATAAAGACATATAGATGTCTTAATTACTCAAGGAGTATCTTTAACTTAACACCATTGTTCTCGGCAATTCATGGGAAAATTACACCGCTCTCTATGTGTTGGCTCATCCATCATGCAGCCGTAGCCACCACTGATGTTCTTTAATTAAATTAGATGGCTTGCACATATTATCTTTTGGCTGGAGGTGAAGGCTTTCCGTTAAAGTTTATCAGAGGGGTTGTATATGGGTATGATTTTTACTCTTCAGCATTGCCATTCTAATTGAGATTTGTTGTATGAGTAATCAGTGGCGGTATTTAACTGAAGTTGCTCTCCTACACAGTCAATGTTTTCGGACAAACAGTTCTAGGAATTGCCTGAGAGAAACTGTTCTTTCAGTTCTTTCAGAGCCATTCACCTTTAAGGCCTTTTTTTTCTGTTGGCATTTGCACCGCCAATAGGAACCCCCTGAAGCAGTGTAAGCTGGCTGGCAGTTGGTGTACCAACGACACGGACGCGAGACTTACAACAACAACAACAACAGCAAATAAAGGTTACGCATTACTACTCAACTCTTGTTTAGTATGTGGCGATAATGTACCTTGAATATACTCTCTAAAGGCCATTAAATCTCGGAGAAGATACAACAACAACAATGACGTTCTTGTTACGAGCTCTGGTTTATGTTTTGAGTAGTCTTGTATACACAGCTGCTGGGTCTTTAAAACTGGCTGCTGTTGACTCCTGAGTTCGACCAATCAATGTACACTTATGTCACTAAAGTTCCTCTGGTGATGCAAAAGGCAAAAGTACCCACTCTGGAGTTGGAGCTAAAAAAAAATCCCTCAAAACATAGTTCTAAAAAATAATATGCAGTATCATGGTTCCTGCCGATGAAATAAAATAAGAGGTTACTAGAATTATGAAATAATCCTTCAGTCCAAAAATGCTTCATGACAGCATGTTCAGCAAGTTGAAAAATGAAATCATCTGAGTCATAATAGTGTCACTAGATTTTGGACAGAGTCTCTTGACAGTATATCCTCCAAAATCTCATTTCTAAGACTTGGGAATCTTTTACAACAATAACAATTATAGCATTCATTAGTTGTAGCTGACAGCTTCCCTGTGGTTCACTGTTGTGTAAAAGTTCTATTATTATTCTCTGCAGTTATACAGCAACATTTCTCCAGCTTCATGCTGTGTTTTCAGTTCTCACTAGTGAACAAACCTAACCTTTAGATTTTGCAATTGCAGACACTTGTTTTGCCAAATGTGTAAGCATTCAAAACTGTTAGGTGACCGGGTATAGAAAATAATGGGCTTTGTAATGTGATGTGAAGCCTGGTTGTGCAGGTGGAACCTGAAGAGTTAAGAGTTAAGTGGATGAAAGCATTGTCCACTACCTCCAACATATTTGTAGTCTGGCTCTGTGCTGTCACAACTCATTTAGTTCATAGTTGTAAAATTCACCAGCAATTGTTTTGTTTTGTTTTTTTACATTACAGTCAGTGACAAGAGACCATTCGTCAGGTAGAAAAACTGGAATTGTTTAATTTTTTTGTAATATCTCATTACCAGGTTTGGCGATTAAATTTTGACTCCAAACTGCAAAATACATTATTTTCCTTCTATATAATGAAGAAAAAACAGCGTCCATGCATCTATGACAATACATGTACAACGTGTCTGCTTGATAACATTCCTGCCTGTATGTCATAACAAAAAAAATGACTCCATGGCAAGTCTGCATATTTGAAATATTACCATCTATATCGCTGTAAATAAGATTTCCTGTTTCGGGCCTTGTGTTGATTTAGGTACATGGTCCATTATCAAATTAGCTCATTCTGTTGTGGGACACCTGCCTCAGTCTCTTGACAGTCACACCTCCTTGTAGCGTGCTTGCGCGTGCAGACACACATAAACACACACACACACAGAGCGGGCAGTAGGGATTCTTGTTATTACAGAAATAAGGTGTGGGTTGCATTTTATGTGTGAAAGGAGGGAGGAATGGAGAGTGACAAAGACAGAGAGGGGGGAATAGAGAAATCTAGAGAGAGAACTGGGATTTGGCTGGGGCTCTTGGGACCAGATCACCCTTGCATTGAGCAGGAGCTAGTGGTCCATCACTTACGAACACACACACACACACACACACACACACTCTCACACAAGCACAGTCACTGTTTCGACACCCAGTGGCGCTTACCA